>JANJGK010002600.1:45000-119641 GCA_039081455.1 Macrobrachium rosenbergii | reverse complement strand
CTTCCGCGGACCACTTTGGTGGGCGGAAGGTGGAGGTTTGTCATGGTTGAGAGTTTTAGATGGGGCCTCCGTGGAGGAGGTAACGTGGCTGCGGAGTGGCGTTGGTGACGGGCTTCCGCAGAGAAGATCCCGACCCAACAAGAAGGCCACTCCGGGCCGAATTCCACCTACCACGCCGAGGCGGTGGGGTATCGTGCCCCAAGGTGTCATAACCTGGAGTTGGACAGTAGGAACGGTGATGGTGTGGCCCTCTATCCACTTCATTTCCCACCGCGTTTCTTCGTCAACCACAGCACCGGCTGGCACTTGGGCCCTGGCGATCAGGCTAATATCTGCCGCAGTGTCTACTGTGACCGGAAGGGTCATGGGCAGGCTAGTGCTCTGAAGAGGGGCCACCGAGATGTACTGGGTTTCCAGTCTCTCGGGGTAAAGGATCCGGTGCGGACCAGCCGCAGAGAATGAAGTGCTGATTAGGTTGACAAATTTGGTGGTGGGTACATGATGTGGACAGGCCGGAGATCCAGCATTGTAGTGGCTAGCAGCCCCACAGGATCTGCACGGGCCTTTTGGATGGGCTCGGTGGCCTGCAGTAACTGTTGGAGGAGAGGGCTGAGCGGATGAATCGGGAGCGGAGTTCTGGCTGGTAGGGTTAGGCTGCTTATTAGTGCCGAGTTTGTATCGGCACTCAGCTTCAGCGTGGCCCCCCTTCTTGCAATAGTTGCACAGGGTCTTGCTAGGCAGTCCATTCTTCGGGCGAGTGGAGTTCGAGAGGTAGGCCGGAGGAATGATTCGCTTCTGAGAGGTGCTATGCGACTGATTGAAGGTTTCCCACGAATCAGCCATGCGACAAGCTTCCATAAGTGTGGAGGGCTGCTTATCGTTAAGATATACAGCAAGGGGCCCTGGCACACATTGGAAAAGGTCTTCTAGCATGGTCCGATTGAAGAGATCCTCAAACGCCGTGCAGGCCAAGGAGTCGAACCAGCGCGTACCGGACTGGGTTTTGTGACATGCCCATTCCGTCCAAGACCAGCCGACTTCCTTGGCAAGACCTCGGAACCGTTGTCTCCATTTTTCTGGGGTTATCTCGTAGGCCTTTGTAATGACTCTACGAACTTCCGCCATGTTGCCTCTCTGGCTCTTCTCCAGTGAGCGAAGCGCTGCCTTAGCTTTTCCCTCCATATGCTTGGCTAGTATTAAGGCTCTCTCCGTCTCCGTGGTGTTGTAGTTATCGAAAAGAGCCTCGATCTCCTCCAGCCATGCTTCTGGCTCGTCCTCAGTCCACTTGGGGACTAGGGAATTGATGCTCGAAATTGGAGCGTTTGATGCAGCAGGTGTAGAACTGGAGGCTTGATGGCTAGCCATAGCTTCGGCATTCTCCATTTTCGCTCTCTCAAGCTCGAGCTCCTTCTCCTTTAGGGCTAACTCAGTTTCCTTGCAGGCTAACTCATGCTGTCTCCTTCTTTCTTCTCTTTCCTCTTCATATTGCCTCTGCTCGGCTTCATACTTCCTCTGCTCGGCTTCGTACTTCCTCTGCTCGAGTCTTTCTTCCTTCTCCCGCTTGGCCAAGTCGTCCACTTGCTCCTTAACCCAGGTAGTAAGTTCCGAGCCGGTGAGACCTGCCGCCGTCCCCAGCCCCAGGAAAGTTTTATAATGCTCTGCTGCCATGGTTCTGGTGGGGAAGGGCGTCTAACCGGGTCGACGGGCGTACTTGGGCAGCGAGGAAGTGTCTCTTCAATGAAGTGGCACCCTTTCAAAAGGTGGCACTGTAGTTTGGGTGTGCCGTGTACAGGTCACACTGGTGGCACTCAGTATCCCTAGGCACTGGTGCAGGTTAGGTTCCAGAAGAACTTTCTCTTCTGTGTTCCCTTTTGGTTTTGTTTTATTTATTTTTCTGGATTCTTGCTTGGTGGCACTTATGGTGCCAATGTGTTCCTAGGGACCCTCTACTGGAGTCCAACTAGGCTATATGGGAGGAAAGGCACTCTACACCCCCTGCAGAGTGCAACAATCGAATGAGAGAGAAAGGGAAGGTAAAAGAGAGAGAGAGAGAGAGAGAGAAGTAAGCTATTCAAGTGATGAGTGCTGCAAATTATTGGCACTGTGGAATAAAGTGAATTTGGGGTTTTTTTTTTTTTTTTTTTCTTAAAGATCCTCGTGAGTGGCTGGTCCCAGTACCGGCCCCAGTGCTGGCCCCTTCTTTTTTTCAGAGGGTGAAAACTACTGTTGGCTTCGGTCTGGATAGCAGGCCTCACTCGTGACCGACAGTTTATCACTGTATTGTAATTACTCTTAACTTGTCCTCATCTATTGTGGGACAGAGGTGTTTTCTTTTAATTGGTTTAAGTATTCGAATTAATTAGCCTAGTATCGGCCGTTCTTTCTTTGAAGAGGGTCACGTACACTTAGGTTAGGAATGCTTACTTGAATGACACGAGAGAGAGAGAGAGAGAGAGAGAGATTTTCAATCAGCGAATTTCTTGCTGCTTGAGAACATGTAAACAAAGATTTTATACATGCACAATGGCATGGATCTTAATAAAATGATATAGATGCGTCGTCTTGGCTTCCTTAGGGATTACTTTATTATCTCAATTTTCCCGGGAGCCGACGTCACAAAAGTTTATCGTAAAAATTTTAAATTTTCTTTATATGATTTTTATAGTAGGTATTCGTATAGGAACTTGTGGTATTACTCCTAACTAAGGCCTATCTTTCCCTGCCTAAATTATCTTTTGGGTTTTTCCTAGCTAAGATATTAGGAGGTGGGTTCGCTACGAAAAGCAAAAAAAAATATATGCCCCAAGAGTGGCGGGGAGCAGAGTCGAGGTCACAATAACAAGGTCGTTGAGATGGCGGCCAAGGTCCCGTTAGGCCTAAATTTCAAAACAACCTCGGCCTGCTAAGGAAACCCCAAAATGGCCGTTCTCTCACAAACAGTTCGAACAATTTCAAAACAACCGCGCGGCGGGTATTTTCTTTTTAGCACAAATTCAAACAACGAAACAAATGCAGGTATCCAGATTTTACTTTAAATATACCAATCATGCATAGCGTTTTACGTTACGGATGGAAAACTAAATTACCAAACAACTTTGTCTTTTGTTATCGTTCTCTCGCGGTGAAACATCCTCGGCAAACAATGGAATAGATTTGCGTGATTTGGAACGGACCAAATTTACTTTACTGAAAATGTATTTTATGATACAATTACTACTTCCGTTCGTTCGCCACTTCACTGACACGGTTTTTTGAATGATTCCCGCTATATGCAAACAATAACGATCGGAATTGCCGACGCGATTTCTAAATTACTTTGTGTACATGAAACAGGCTCCGCTTTTTCCGGCCTTAAGATACGTTACTTGAACGACTTCTCTCACGGTCCGAACACGGTAAAATGCCCTTGTCTTAACCGTTACAAATTATGACTCTCTGCTCTCGACGCACCCTTTCCTACGCTAATTCTCGCTACACTTGTTATTATAACTATCCTCTTTACTGCTTATTATTATGCCTCGTTCCTTGTTTGGAAGAATGAAATGGAGTTCGATATCTGACTTTTATTTTTTGGAATTAATGTAATTTTAATTTCCTTTTCTCCAGATTCTTTCTCTAAAATGTACTTTAGATCCTGGCAAGGTCGCCAATGTTACGTGTGAGGAGTCTTGGTTGATCATGTATTATTCAATTTACGTAAATTTTACGGCCCTGCAAACCAAGATTACACGTAACCTGTCACTTGAAGCCAAAAGTTAACCTCAAAGACAGACGTTAATTAGCCAAAGGTCGCCAGTTAAGGGTTATTAACCTTAACAAAGAATATTTGAGATGAATTTGATTTTAAACGCAACGGTTCTCCCAAACATTCGGACGCGAGGCAATCAAAGCATCGAGATTTAACCTGATTTTGCTTACCCTAAATCCTAGGTATTTTACTGGAATAATGGGGTTGAAGCTAACAATAAAATAATTAGGCTTAATCTAGACTTTGTAAACACATATACCCTAAGTGGTGGCTGAAGGAAGAAAACAAAGAAAAAAATGTGAAATACAGAAAAGAACTAGTCAATCGACGAAGCTTCAACAAGAATCGGACTTACCGTGAACGTCGAGTCGCTGCGCAAACGAGGAACCTCAGGAGTCGTATTCTGGCAGTCTTCCCAATTCACTAATTAAGATAGACGTAGGAGAGAAAGTAATAAAGAATAAAGAATATCGTTCGGGCACGCACGCAGCGTCACCCTGGTTCCGTGACCGCTGGGATCTCTCTGACTGACCCGACCTCGCTTCGTTCTTCCAGAGGAGGGCTTATACCGCCCCGGGCAATCCGACCTTGACAAAGGCATCGTCGAATGCATAGAATAAAGCTTAAGGGCCACCATAACTAGGGGTCATTGAGCGTAAACCCTCTCTGAGGCTTAGGTCCCTAATGCCCTAACATATTTTGTTTACAAACTTTCCAGCCTATGGGGTTAAATGCCTAAATGCTACCTATCGTGGGACAAAGCAATTTCCCTGTCTCAGTCAGGCTGATATTTCTATCCCTAAATGTTCGAGGGCGAACAGCGTAAATATTTATAAAAATATATATATATATATATTATATATATATATATATATATATATATATATATATATATATATATATATATATATATGTATATATATATATATATATATATATATGTGTATATATATATATATATATATATATATATATATGTATATATATATATATATATATATATATATATATATATATATATATATATATATATATATATATATATATATATATATTATATATATATATATATATATAAAGGTAATATAAAACTTATTTTACCTCTTGACATTTCATCACAGTTGAAACTTAAAGAGCTGCAGTAAAAATACAGCACTTGCCAAGTCACCAATTTTCCTTGGAGAAATTTTGGTTTGTTGAAATTTACTTTCCCCTATTGTCAGGTTTATTATTCTTTCCTGTTACATAGTTTTACTTTGGCGTTGAGTGGCCTTCAAAAATGATATTGTTAAGTGGATACCGTATGAATATGCCTTATGCAGTCTATAAAAGTTAGGGCTAAAGGCTCTTGGCGGCAGTTTCTTTGGTCCTTAGCTGTGTTGCTCTCTGGTTTTTGCTCTACATCCAAGTCATTTGGTCCCTTCCTAACTAGCCATCTTAGTTTCTTTAACTATTTTACCTCATTCAAGAACAAAATTGGAGTTCTTACTCCATCGAAGAGGTAAACTCTACGGATATATGCTACATTAAAGAAGAAAATGTGGGAGTTTTTGCTGAGAAGCAAAAATTCGTAAGTTTTATTTAGCGAGATCCAGTAACACTTCAACACAATGTTCCCCAATTTAGCGGTCTCCTGGACGTATCAGCTTCGTTTTTATGATTATATTTTGCTGTGCTCCCATTTTAGGTACTACATTTTTAGATAAATCTCTTGAATTGAATGTTCAGTGTGAAGTACAGATTAGTTTAGGTTAGGAAAGATATGGGATTGCTGTTAACTGTAAGATACCTAGAAAGTGTTCAAGTGCGGGCTATATAATATATGGTCCTTTAGCAGATGTTATTACTTATTAGAAAGCCCGACCCCCAAAGCAATGTTTGTAGATTTTACTCCTGCAATTAAACAGAATTCAAGTTTTGTTCTTCAGTAATGTAAAAACAGGGGGGAAGGGGATTTTTATGCTACAGTGAAGTAAATATCATGTTTTGTTTTTCAGTGAGGTAAAATAGGTGAAGAAACTAAGACAGCTTCTCTAAAAATATTTGGTTGGTATGAGTGTCCAGAGGTGTATCTCAAACAATTAACAACGGGCTACACGTGTGGTTCTCATTTGATGTGCTGTTCCACCTTTTGTTTCCGAGTCCCCTTTTGGTTTGGCTAGGTCAGGCCATGGGTGTCATATCCCAGTACCCTTTTAAAATCCACAAACCATTAAGACTTCACACTGAACTTGTGGTAGAAAATTGCAAAAATCATAGCATATGTATGCAATCCTTCTACTACTGATGATTGTTACTCATGATTTATGTGGCTTCAGAAGTTTGATAACTGTAAACTCTAAGTGACAGTTTCCTTGTTCTGAGAAGAATCCATGAGAAGCCATAACATGCACAAATACTGTTACATTCTCTGTAAAGGTTGAGAAGAAATTGCTCAAAAGACACCTGTATTATGAAGTCTCGCTTTAACTGCAATAACTTTTTGGTTCTCTCTCTCTCTCTCTCTCTCTCTCTCTCTCTCTCTCTCTCTCTCTCTCTCTCTCTCTCTCTCTCTCTCTCTCTCTCTCCATTAAAATCAGCTTCATTAGCATAAATATTAACATCCCTGAACCTAATGTAATATGATATAGCACTATAATTTGTTGTTACACCCATCTGTGCAAAACATAAATTGCTGTCTTCAATTAAATTGTCATTTAGCTAATGATGTTATTAAGTAGTACGCTAAATTTTCTCAAGATCATAGTTAACTGCGAAAAAATAAGTGCATTTTGTTTAAGAAAAACTTTATAACCACCCACTTGAAGGTTCTTTATTAGAATCTCAGTACAGTACTTTAATTGCCATAACTACTTTCAGTGCATTGCTGTCAGTTAATTTCATGTAAAAAAACAACATTATCTTTGCAGTAATTTGCTTCCTTTGTAGATAAACTTCAAGTTTTACTTTGCACAACAAATTGTACTTGTTTCAAATCTCATGATTTTTCTGATCTGAAAACCTTTTAAACAAGACTCCAAAGGCATTGTGGTTCACAAAGTGTTCAGGTTTTATCTTGAAGTTTGTGGCAAGCTGAATCTGAAAGACATTGCCTTAGGCTGTCAGAAAGTTACAAAGAGTAGCTTTTGAAAAATTATCAGACCAACATTGTTGCACACTTGGAAAGATTTTTAGTTCTCTCAACTGCATAGCATTTTGGCACAAATATTAACAGATGCTTAAGTGGGAAGTTGTGTATTATATGTAGAAGTAGACTAGAGAATTGAGGCATTGAAGTGCCACAGAGAACAATTTCCCGGTCAGATCTCATGGAGAAGCTGGTGGAGACGATGCTTGCTTAAAACTAACTACTTTAAATTAGCACCATATTGTAAAAACGAAATAGCATTTTCCTCTCGAAACATTAGCAATTTCAGTAAAGCCTCAGCCGGTGAGGAATACACATACTGTTACTGTAGAGGCGGACAAAAAAGTTCTCATTTTAACCAACACTGACTAGATTGGTATATTATCTAGACAAGAGTAATTTTGCTGGAATTTTTATTTTATTTAGACAAGCAGTTTTGCTAAGATACTTGAGAGTTTGAAAAAGTTTTAGAGTTGGTTGGTTGTTCTCTAGAGAGAGAGCAGTTGTGACAAGTTTTCTGAACAGAATTTTCTTGTATGCCTTGTTGGATTAAAATTATGTAAAATTTGTTCAATTTCAGGTCATTTTGAAATTTTTACATATGGATAAAAGAACTGGTTGTTGCTGTTTGAGTTATTATATAGATATTTTAAATAACTTAGTGTCCAGGTTCGGAAGACGCTAGTATTCTGTAATTCAACTTTTGGTGTTGTCACAAGATTGTCCCTTGTAACTGAAAAAAATCAATTTGGGGTTTTATAGCTTAAATCACACTTTCAGAGACATGAAGTCTTTCCCTCTGTGTATACAAGAAATTATTTACTCTGAAGAGAAAAATGTTTTGGAACTGTCATTAATGTTACAATCCCCAAATTTGGTTTTAATGTCCAAATTATACAGTTTTATACATTACAGCATCATATTTTACAATGTACACATGCAGGATGTGCATATTATGTAGACTATATACCAAAGAACCATAGAGAGGTCCGACTTCCTATGTGCAGCGTAATTTGGCCGCCATTTTGATTGTGTCACTGGAGCTGCAGTGACAGCAACGTTTTGTAAACAAACATGCTCTGAGTGCACTGCAACCCACTGTAGGGCCAGCAGTTTGTCTTTGTACTGGAACACAACAAACTGCCAATGTTTGTTTATTTGACAGCTTTTATGATTGTACCCCCTTATTTTCTTTCTGATATACGTCCATAAAATGAACAAACAAGTCTATATAAGTAGGTAACACAGTAAGAGGACCACTCAGATACATCACAGCTAAATGTGACTAGAGAACAGACTTTGCTCCAGATAATACCTATTTAGGTATAATTCCTTAGTGGGATAAAAATTTTATTCTTATCAGATATTCTTACAGACATGTATGCGGTATATTTAGTGTATAAACAAAAATAACCCATAAATGTTTAAACAGTTTTATTCAAAGTTATGTAAAATATAAAATACATATTTTCAAACATTTAGGCTATGTAAAATTACCTGTGAAAGGACTGCATCTGGAAAAGTAATGATTGTACTTCAGTGTCATTAAATGATGGCGGATATAATAGGCCCCAGGAGAAGAACATGCTAGCAAAATGTCAAGCCTTCACAAATACCATGCCTTAGCAAGATATGTACAAAATGCTATGTCTCTGCACACAACCTATTGGAAATAGGTAGTATTTAATTACTAATCACGTACCACTACCAAAGGCATCAACACATACACATAGCACACACTGTTTAGCATTAAAATCACCACCAGTCCACCACCAAAAAGCATTAACACACACCAAGCTTAATCGAGTTAAACAGGGTATACTTATCTGTCAGTGTGAACCTGTTAAAATACTTCATTTATGGGAAATTTTCAATAGTTTTCTGTTTTTACGTAATTTCTTTTCTTTGGATGCTTTATCTTGATTTTCAGTTGATATTTTAGTCTCATTGTAACATACAATTGCTTCATAAACTCTACACTTTGAGAACATGAAGGTGTACCTGTACACAAAAGATCACAGTTGACATTGGAAGCTGCTGCGGTTAGCTTTTGCAAAACATTGGCACCAGAGACAACATTGGGATACATTTCTCTGAATACACACTCCATCGACTCTGTGAAGATAAGCAGCTTGGTGGAAACAGTAGGTCTCTATCAATGGTGTAATTCTTGCACCTGAAGAATGTGACTTCTCTGCCAGTTGAATTCTCTCTTCGTCGGTGGCTGCCCACATAGCACAGCAAGTATCACATGGGTATTTCTTGACAGCTCTGCAACAGAGGTAGTCTGCTAGGTATACTGCTATATTTTGCCTCTGTAACATCCAACTGTGGCTCATGCAACATCGCTGCACGTTTCTTTTGGGGTTGGTAAGCACTGGCTTGATGGGCCTAGGCTTTCATCTGCCTGAAAGTCCAGAAATTTACAAAATCAGACTACTATAATATTGAAAAGTTTGTCACTTAATACTGGCTTAGGTATTACAGTACGTAATATCTGACTTGTGCATACCTGAACTGCAGAGGTGTCCATGGGAGTTTCTGATTCTCCTGGGCTCTGATCACTGCTACTAAATGAGCTCGCTGTTGAAGACTTCTGCAAAATAGAGTAAAGCATACAGGTCTATATGGTACCATTTAACTAAACCTTAGCAAAATTTAGTCAATGTCCTCTAGACTTTCAAGGCAGTCTGTTTTCAAAAAAAAAAAAAAAACAACCAACTTATACTGCTAGAAATTTTACCTTCTGTCTGGATTTGAATGCTGGCTTAGTAGTGTATTCGCAGCTAACAGGCTGGGCTATGTAATGATGATCATGCAAACCATAATGACTGGCACCTGGCTGACTTGCGGAGTTGACACCTGGCTGGCTCCGCCTATGACAGGTACCTGGCTGACTTGTGGAGCCGACACCTGGCTGGCTCCGCCTATGACAGGCACCTGGCTGACTTGCGGAGTTCACACCTGGCTGGCTCCAACTATGGCTCCACCTATGACAGGCACCTGGTTGACTTGCAGAGCTGACACATGGCTGGCTCCACTTATGACAGGTACCTGGCTGACCTGCGGAGCTGACACCTGGCTGGCTCCACCTATGAAAGGCACCTAGTTGACTTGCAGAGCTGACACCTGGTTGGCTCCACCTAGGACTGGCACCTGGCTGACTTGCAGAGCTGACACCTGGTTGGCTCCACCTAGGACTGGCACCTGGCTGACTTGCAGAGCTGACACCTGGCTGGCTCCACCTAGGACTGGCACCTGGCTGATTTGTGGAGCTGACACCTGACTGACCTGTGGATCTGACACCTGGCTGGCTTCATCTATGGCTGGGCACCTGGCAGTAGTCTGGGGCTCATGACTAGAAGAGATTGCCCAACTGAAGCAGGATGTGGGTTTCTGTTCGTTTGGTGTTAGTGTTGGCCCCTGCTGCCATAACACAATCGAGCACTCCCTGCCTGTAATCACAGCGAAAGTTACAGGCATTTGGGTTGTCATGATGCCCCCTTTACTATGGATCACAGCGAAGAAATGCTCTAAGAGGACGTGTAGACAGGCTTTCTGCTCCCATGCCTAGAACTTTACAATTATAAGTTCTTAATACAACAGAATTGCAAAGGTAACACTGCGTCACTATTAATTATTTACCGTTTAATATTCAGAGATGTACAGATTAATTATGATATACAATATTGTGCAAATAAAGAGTAACCTACTCTTCAGATCTTCCCAAAGTGGCTGGATGGTTGTCAGATTGTGTTTCCAACCACTAAGACTGGGGAGACCTCCACTTTTGTTGGCACAAACTATAGTGCCAAGCCATTCTCGACACTCCTGTAGCAACGGCATGTGGGAATCTTGTAGAGGTCTGTATTAACCACTGTTAAAGCAGTCAAACATCATGTTGAAAGTTTCAACATGATGTTTATGTTGAAAGTTTCAACAAACTGTGAAGTGACTCGGGCTCCCTCACCGAGTCTGCCGAGGTCCACCAGGGTCATCAAAACCTGCAAAGATCAAACATAATAGACATTCATGGTAAAGCGTGAGGATATGTAATGTTTATAAAGTGATTTTGTAATTATAACCTTATGTAATTTTTAATAATTACCTGTGTTGCAAGCGATACTTTCATGGTGGAGAAAGGCTTGAGAAATATGTGGTCTCTAGTGAGCCGTGGGCACATCCTTATTGGCCTACTGGAGTTGTGCTTGTACAACTCAGCTATATGTGAGCAGTCAGCCAGTTTGTCTCCAGTAAGAAACCCATGGTTCCGTAAATTGTTTCTCACACTTTTGATCAGGTGAGGTGTGTCATACAGATAGTACACTTTGTTGTTGTTTACTTCAAAGTATGGGTGTGTGGGAGTAACACCAAGTTGTTTCACTGCTGCGGAATTGTTTGTGCCTTGGTCTGTGACAAAGCAAACTGGGACCAGTCCTGTGTTCATGACATGTTTCACACACAGCTTCAAGGACTCTTGTCTTCAGTACTTAAGCTTTCACAGATCCTGCACTAAGGAAATATCCAGTGGGTTGCTTCCATTTGCCAGTTATGCTCCTCAGCATGAAGACCCCTGCATGATTGGCTGTCAAACCATCACAGTCTAGGCCTTCTACTGAATCTGATGACACATTGTAAGACATTTTCTTGAAGAGCCATTTCATCAAAGGATATGGCCACCAGTTTGTCAGTAGGATTTTTCAATCCTCCAGCTTTGTGCTGCAACATGTACAGAACTGAATCATGCCAGCCTTCTTCAATGCTGATCTTATTAAGTAAATCTACCAGCATGCTTTTGGATGGTAGAGTGAACACTTTACTAAGGATTCTGTAAGCCTTTGGGCTGGCATTCTTCTATTGCAGGGCAACACTCTTCGCGGGGTCACTCCATCGGATGCCATTCTTGTGGCTTCTACTGACCTGCAGTTGTTCAATGACAAATTTGGCAGCCAGTGGTGGGAGACATTGTCTAATTATGGCATACACTTGTGTCATGGCTGTCTTTGGGACCTTCTTCTTTTGCAGTCTTGACAACCTTGTTCTCAGTGCCTGCACTTTCCTCTTTAAACCACACTGCTGTGTCGACACCTCTGCTTCAGCTTGAGAGCAGTTTCTGTAATTAAATTAGAAAAATTTATGAGTTTATGCTTCATAGCAAACATCTCAACACACACCATGAGCACTATCTTTGATCCTTAGTATAGCCTCAGTGTGATGATTGATTTTAGGTGCAAGGATTCCATATGCTAGATAACTATCACAGTTAAAATATATTACCATTCATGGAACTGCTGTCATGGTCTTCTACTGCAGCAGACCATCCCCGATCGTGTGGCTGCTTTCTCCTCACATCACCACTCTTTGGGGGGTTAGGGCAGTCAATCAACCACGGTATGCTATTCGGCAGCAACCCAGATTTCCTGTAATTTAAAATATATCATCTATACATTCTTCCAGGTTCTTTGCAGAAAAGAATCAACACAGTGTGACCAAAGTGATCATTTACAATCCATGGTTTGTTATCAATAAGTTGGCAAGCTATGGTGGCAAAATACAGTACTGGCCTGTAGTCAACAACAATAAAATGTGGGTATTCCCCTGTAATTACCTGTCATTGGGGTTTTTGAACTGGGATGTGGCAAAATGATTACTTCAAACTCTGCGCCACTTCATCTGATCTGGACTTTTGCCCAGCAGGTCCTCTCTCCGAAGGTTTCTAATCCATTCTGCACACCTGAAATAAATTCAGTAGTTCCAGGTTATGGTAGATCTAAGCCGGCTGTCTGCGGTGAGCTAGGCTATGGCAGTTGACGTTTTTCTATAGAGCTTTACGTTTTCTATAGAGCTTTACCTGCTGAACAAGAATTTAAAGTAATATTTTGTTGCTCAGCTGTAATTAAGGCTCGGCTGTAATTAAGCTGTAAATTATCTTCGAACTGGTGTGGTAAAACCCCGAGAATAGCTAACAGTAAGGGGGACCCACTGGGAATTCAGAGTTTTTGGTGGGGTTAGGAAAACTTGGGAAAAGGTTTGGGTACCTTATTGTTGTATTTCCTGTTATATATGTCATTTGGAACACGAAAAGCAAGCATAAAAAGAAGGGCGAATAAATGGATAGTGGGAGCCGTTCCAAAGGCACTTTTCATTCATTACTAGTACTACTGATTCTAAGCCTTAATACGCATGCGCTAGCTTTCGGTTCACCAATCAGCAGCTGCCGGTTTTCTGCGCTTAACGAGAGCTGCGAGAGACTGGCAATTGACGTTTTCCTGTGTTATTTTACTTGAACAAGAATTTAAAGTAATTACCTCTTGCCAGAACATACGAGCTTGCAGAAATCTTTAAAAATGCAGATAAGGGGCGCAGCGCCGTTCTTCCACGGCGACCTATAGTGGCCACCAAAGTTGAAAGTGGAAATGGTAAGGTTTTGTTTCCTGTTTACGAAAACTTCGAATAGTGTGCAGTGGAGCTACACTATGGCAATTGACGTTTTTCGATGTTATTTTACTTGCTTTTCAAGAGTTTAAGGTAATATTTTGCTGGTCGGCTGCTGCTAAACTGGAATTTACCCTCGAGCTGTGTGCGACCCACTGGTACAGACGAGCGGTTTTCAAGGGTCAATTACATTTTAGTTACAGCCTACTGCCAAAATATTATTTTAAATTATTGGTCAGCAGGTAAAATAACATAGGAAAACGTCAACTGCCATAGGTTAGCTGACCGCAGACAGCTGGCTTAGAATTACCCAGGTTATTTTTCATACATGATGATATAAAGAGACTGATCTATGATATTACATTGTATATACTGTAGGTACAGCAGCAAGCTTACAAACAACTACAGTGTATAGGAGCTTGCATGATGGGACTGACTGTGATTTTAGAATTTTGCATCAGCTTTTATAATTGCTTTGGGGTAGTTTTATGAATAAACATTCTAGCCCACAGATCCTACTTAGCCTGTCTGTTTACAAGAGTAATCATTATGAAAGTGAGGTGTAATGAACAATAATGAATAGTATATAGCAGTAAACAAGCTGCTTACAAGCAGATGGGCTGACAAACTAATGTGCTCACCTCGTGTTGTCCTTTGGAAAAGAGTAGAAGGCCACTTCTTTGTTTGTTTTTATATACTTTGTACAGTTAATGGCAGATACTTTGTACAGTTAATGGCAGAACACACTCTTCCTTTTGATCCAGAAGTTTTCTTGGTGTGGCCTGTGTAGTAGTGTAAATGATCCATGGAGAGATAATTTGGTGTAGGCTCGTCTGCAGTGACAGAATGATGTGTCTTTAGCAACCTCCAGTTACACATAATCAAAATGGCCACCAGCGCTCCGCCAATTACAATGCAGCACATAGGAAGTCGGCCCTCTCTATGGTTCTCTCTGCTATATACTATGCTGTCCAGCTTGTATTATGCTAAAGATAAAAAGGCCCATAAAAACACACTATACTCACGTTGCAACCAAGTATTTCGGACACCAGTACTTCTGTAATCCTGATCATGGGTGAAATTCACCAGTTATCAGGAATACAAAAGTATTGGTATTCGAAATGTAGGTGTTTTTATGAGTTTTTAGCTTCATAGTGCACGTTAGATTACAGCGAGACATTCATGTATCATGATATATATATATACTGTAATTATGCATTTTGACATGTGATTGTAATCATGAATTGTGACTTGTTGTATAGTCAATTCAGTGAATTATGTGCTGTACTCATGAATTTGACATATGCTGCTATCATGTATTTCGACAGATGAAATTTACAAAATAGTACTCAGCAAGGAAATAAATTCTAATTACAGTACTTGAACAACATGCTTTCATTTTCCTGAAAACCAAAGTATATGAAAATATTATTACAAAGTAATTTTTTTCTACCAATACTTGAGTGTCCCCCCGAAATAGGGGCTGACTTCATAATACTTTTTTTTTTGCGATACAAAAGAGCCTTTAAACAAGGGCCCCTACAAACCAGAGGACTTGTATAGAAGTCAAACAAGTCCCAGGGTAAGTCATGATGAGTGTGTTTTGTGTCGTTTCTCTAAATGGGAACCGAATAAAGTATTTGGCAACACAGTAACCCAGTCACCAAAACTTCTTCCAGCTGGTTAGGATTCACTTAGTCTGAAAAGGTTCCTAACAATCTAGAGAAACGAAACTTGAGACAGGAACATTGACATTTTTCCTAAATGAAATTCAGAGAGGTGTTTTAAATTACAGAACCAGAAATAGTCTTGGATATGGGATACAGGAGGACTTGAGAAAATTCTGCTGTCACTCTTGTTACTTGACAGCATATTTGCCTCGTAAAAGACTACCTGAAGTAACAAATGGAATAAAGACTTGAAATTCATTCAGTGAGCTAAGACCATTTTTGGTAATGCAGTTTCATAATGTCTTCCAAGAACAGACAGTCAAAATGCCTCCCACTTATCATTATGACGTAGAGAATGCTATGCATGATAAGTACATTAAACACAAGACCAGTTCTTGGGTATCAATACCATGGAGCTGACTGGTGTCCTCTTCATAAAATGATTTACAGAAGGCCAATTAGTTTTGCTACATATCCTGACTTCCATAATGCAATGCTTAGCCTCAAATCTAAGCCAAGCTCATGAAAATGGAATATTCAGATACTGGGAACAGTAGTCATAGCTCCACGCTTCTTTGAGAGTGACGACACTTGGATAAGCAGAACCACCTTCGAACTCCACAAATGCCAAATCCACCAAAGTAAGAACGGATCTCAAAAACGAATTCAATAGTCGGGTAAACGTTTCCCTGAGGTTATGATCAATCATTTGATTATAAGGAAAGTATTTCAAGTATTTCATTACTTTTGAAGATATATATGTCTAATTTGGCCTTAATATGAACTGCTTTTATGTGTTCACTCAATAAAACAGAATTAGGTTAAACTGTATTAATTTGTGGTTCACGCAGTAATGAACTGGTAGTCTATTTAAGTCACACAATAAATCAGTAGAAACACTGTAAAGCCACTGGAAGCCGACACAGTAAGTACAATACCACGCCCAGGTAACGATATTTTTGTGAATGTTGCAACTTGTTTAATGTGAAGTATTAAAATGAATATTTCTTACGTTACCTTAGCTGTTATATATCTTACGTAACCTTAGTTTAAATAATGACATCAAAAGCAGTAACTTATGAATGTAATTTATTCAGTACAAATTAAATAACATTTAAATGAATGTGAATGAAATACCATTATGTTCATAAATTTTTAGTTTACTTAATATATGACGACCAAGTCACCACTGTAGGCACGAGTCCTCATTTTAAGCACATTTTATTATATCAGGCCAGCAGAAGCTCCCCAAAAGCAGTAAGACGAAACACACATCCAAGAGTCTCAATTCACGCGATGCTTCTCGTATGAGCAACAGAGTTCGGAAAAGGGGATGCCATCGATGAAGGGTACTACCCTGACACCCTTGTAGCTTCACCCAAGCCAATAAGGTGTCAGGTCGGGCTGCTGTCACATTCCCCTTACATTGACGAAGGGAAGGCTCTGAAGGACGTACCACTGGTATGAAGGTAACCCTAGATATCAAGAAGCAGCATTCAGATGCCCTCCTTGAAGGACAACTACCTGACCTTTTCACTAAATTAAAATGGCTGTGTATAGCAAAGCTGTTTCCTGCATGTTCTGTAAGTCAAAAGGCATAAAAAATATTGGTCCCCTAATGTGCTCTTTGTGCAAATAATACAGTGTCCAGCCTAAAATATCTCTCGAATGGAATTGCTTGAAAGCAATACCTGCATGAAGTGTGAAAGAGTTCCAACCATTTAACGAAAAGTTAAAAACTACAAGAAAAGCAAAGTAGATCGAAAGCTCTTCTTCAAGGCTTCACTTCATCCAATAAGGAAAACTACTGCAGTGTAAAACGGACCTATTTTGTACAAGAAGGCCCCAAGCAACAAGCGTGGAAGCAGCCTCATAGGCTGTGAGGACAACCTTAAGTAAATCACTGGAAAAGGGCAATAGCTTACCAACCACGGCCCGTATCGACTAATTCGAAAAATAAAAATCTCCAACAAAACACAGATAACCTTCTTGACTGTAGAACATTACAGTTATTAGTTATTCTTCTAAAATCCTCATCCACATACAAAGACCTCCATGAATGTTAACACAACTGCTTCCCAAATTAATCAATTATTCCGTCTTCCAAGAAACAGAACGAGACGTTTCTTCTAGAAGTATAGAGCAGCACAAGAAGTAGTTATCAACAACACATTAATAACCAATACCTAATAAAAGGATGGATCAGAACACTACTGCAGGAGTCTCAGTTCAAGATTTATTTTTATTTTGCAAGAAACTGAATGAGTCTGGACAATTCTTGCTATCTAAAATGGTCATAATATAGACCACCAAAGGAATATAGGAACCAGGGAGGCACAACTGTCTCAGAAACCATATGAAAAGACAGGTTGAAATGAATAGCATGTTCAGGGCACAGGCAAACACCAAAACAATGAGTGTCAACATGAACTAGATTCGAAGGTAGGCCTATGTGGGAATTCAGAGGAGGGAAGGACCTGATCTCAATTAGTATAAAAATCAATCCTCTGCTTCGTCACTTACAAGGAAGCAGAGAGCACAATGTGGTAGTGGCTGCTACAATTTTTAAGGCTTTCCGATCAGTATATAAGCCTGAAATCTTTAGCTACACCCCACTGATAACAACATTCCCTGTGAGCTTGTAGACTTATCAATGGGCTTACAAAATCTGGAACCACAAAGCCACCATGGAGCCTCCATTTGCAAGGCCAAAATCGGAGAAGCATACCATCCTATTTCAGTTACTAAATGGTGACCCAAATATACTATACTACCAAAATCAAGAACAATAACAACAACAAAAGACATACATTCACCAGGTGAATCTTTCGCAAAAAACTTTAAATAACTTGGGTATCGACCTTGATTAGGCAAAGGACAAGCAACAAGGAAAATTAACATCACTGTTATGCTCTGATTTAAGGAAAGATGCAAAAACCTCGTGATATGTATAGAAAGCAACATAAAAGTCGTGCTGGGTAAGATGGAAATTACAGAAAATAAGGCGAGGCATAGACTGTAAAGGGAAGATTACAGAGTATCTGTTGTTTAAATTACAATTTAATGAGAGCATATTAAAAGCAAGATCTTCCCTCTAGAAAAAATGCAATTTTTTCAAGAAGCAAAGATATGCCAAGCTGAAACAAAATGAGAGAGAGAGAGAATTCAAGTCTTTAGCAAAGCTCATGAAGATCCTAAGAGATTAAAGCTAAAAAAATATAAAAGAAAAACTGACAAAACTGATCCAGCACTTGTTTAAAGTAATAAATGAAACCAATACTGGGCAACTGTCTTTACTTGTAAACAAGACTGACACCTTAACAGCATTACAAGCAAGTATACTCTTATTTATAAAGAGATTGTGACAAAATAACCCTCTTGAACATGGAAGAGTTACATCTGTAAAAAACGAGTAGGATAGCAAATTTCTGCATAAAAAAGGCTACAATGACAGACTGACCACATCAGCTGATGCCTGAATCACAACATATGTTCAGCATCTAGACCTATAAGCAACGCCCAAAGAAACACTTCAGAAGGGCAGGAACCACTGATCTCCCACTGAATAAAAGAGTATACTAGAATCAGTAAGGACAAACGGACTCACTGAGAGGTTCCAAAGACCTGGGAAAATTAGCATAAAGAGGAGTATATCCAAGTAGATTGGGAGGAGCTGTGTGCACAGAAAAAGTAAAAATGTGAGCTTATTTCAGGCAGACTTTGGCGACTTTTAAACTAGATTTAACTACACTGGGACTTTCAGATTGTTTACAAAAGACAGAATGAAATCCATAGTGTATTTATATAAGAGCAAGTACTTAATGAATCCTTTAGAACAGGGGAGAAAGCAATATAAATCTTTCATACCAGGGAAGGTAAATCTAGACAGGATTTAGAATCATAAATACAAAATAAATCCTTTAGACGAGAGAAAGAAACCTAAAACAGGCCTGTGAAATCCCTCAGAGGGAAATAAATCTAGGAAGCATATATGAGCACAATACTGAACAAATCCCTCAAAATGGAGGGAGAGAAGTTCAGAATGGATTTAGGTATGCAAACACAAAACATCTTCTGACCACAATGATATAGAGCATGAAATTCATAACAACTCCTACAAAATGGAAATCAGTTTTAAACCAGACTGAGGAAGATCATCTCGGATAATTAAATCTCGCTTAAATTCAAGAATGGAGGACGCACTAAACACTTAAAAAAAAGTGAGCGGATTTAGCAATACATCATAAGAAAGCAATAAGTTTTTACACCCATTGTTGGAGGAAATGTGAACTCTGCTATGATGGTGTTGTAAACTGTGAAACTGATGTTCCTGTAGATATGAAGGGGATATATTGCTTCATAATCTTCGGATTCTAGGAGGCAGCAGAGCTACTGACAGAAGAAGTGAACAGCAAAATTGCTGAACAAGAAATTCAAGAAAAATTTAGTGTCACAAGATGATGAGGAAATATTTTGTCACTATAATCTTTAAGAAATTTATTGTGACCTCTTTTCTGATCATTAAGACCGACCAAAATCACCAGTACAACACAAAAAGAGACTCCAAATAAGAGAAGCAAATTGAGCATGATCATTCAAAACTTTCCAACTAATATAACATGCAGGAAATTACATAGTTATTGCTTTAGTGTTTCAATAGTCCTGTGTGCTCTCAATATGTCCCTGATTTCAACCAAAACAATGACTAGACAGTGTTTTTGAATCCTTTAGCATTGGGTTTGAGGCAATAATCCATAAGACTTCAGTCATGGATGAAAGAGTGGTAATTCCTTTCGCTCCATAGTGAAAAATCTTAAGTTCTGACAGGTTCTTAAAGGGTACAGCTGAATGAATGAGTACAGCAACATACCACCTCAAAGATATGCACTTAAATGTGAAGAGCGTAATACTAACGCTATCTTTAAAATGGTTGGTATACTTATCCTCTTGAAATTCACTGACAAAGACTTAAGGTTAACTCTTTAAATCCTAATAAATTCCAAACATGATAAAAACCACCCTTATCCGTTTCTATGTAAGTTTTATCCTCTTTGGGACCAGATTTAGCATGAATTTTTTCAATCTCTTCTGTGTTGTACACTTGTAGGCTCAAGTCTAATTTTACTCCATGCCTTTCTAGACCTACTAGCAAATCTAAGATTTTTCTGGTTCTGGTCACCTAATAGTTCAAGTTCTCTAATAAAATGAACATCTGTAGTCGTATCTGGTTGACAGTCTTACTGGAAACTAATTATTATCATATAAAAAAAGTATTCATCTTTCCGACCTGTCAATCCCATTCAACTGGAGCTCTAAGAACCTGAAGATCATGTCTGATATAATATTCATGAAATGCTTTTCATTATCAACGTTTTATATGATTTAAAACTAGATCAAATTCATTTAGGAACTACAAAGGCCTCCACTATAACAGCAATAGGTGCAACAAGATTATTTAACTCCTCTTACAAAGATATACCGAACAGTTGTGATTGTGTAATCTAGCTTAAAGCACAGCCTTGCTTACAGTATTCCACAACACACTTTATCTTTTGACAGAACCAAGCAAACAACTCAGTTTCAACCCAGTTTATAAGAGCATCAGGCTTTCACCTAAACATCTGTCCGTCTGTCAATCTCAAACTGGGAGTAGCAAACTCTGCATGAAAGTCAAGCCTTACAAGTCCAAACTCCAAAGTGAGTTTCACTTAACACAAATGCTGCACTTCACCAAAGTTAACTGTCAGTATGATGAGGAAATGGAATAATGAAGACAAACGATGAAGACACAGAAATTTGAGACCACAACACTTGGCTACAATTAGAACTTCCAAGAGACAGACATTCCCCCTGATACATTTTCATAAAAAAGAACGACTCAGCTTTTGAAAAGTTCACCTGTACACATCACTGCCGGACAAAATCTATTCCCTATTTTTAGAAATAGCTCAATACACACTAGAGACAACGGTAGATAAAACCTTGGAAATATTTATGAATTCATGACTGTAATCTCTATTCAGAGCAAACTTACTCCAGTCAAAACAGTGAATGGTACCTTGAGTAGTGGAACCACAAATCTACTCTCAGAGCTATCGTAGCCATTTTACTCAACCCTTTTGATACAGATTAGCAGGAAGCAACAATACATGCACAGACAAGTTTAATAAAATGACATGGTTGCTGCACTAGTTCTGAGTGAAATGATGCAACCATTTGCATGTTGCACTTTTCGTTAGTCAATTGGACAAGAAGACACACAGCATGCAAAACGCTTGGACGTGTATAAGGTGATTCTGGTCCCCTTTCTAGAAAGTTTTTGATAGCCTAAATATAAGAAATTATTCCCAAAACTCTTCCTGACTCTTCACAGGACAATGGTACAGTCAAACTAAAAAGGCCCTAGAATTAATGACATTTACATTCACGTTCTTTGTGCTTTTTTTGCTTCCACAGATGCAGTACTATAAATAGATACCAGTTCGTTTAGTTATAATACAGGGAAGATTTTATGCAAGGTCGTATTTGAAATACATTCACATTTTGGCAAGTTCAGCATCTTAACAGAAGAATGTATTCAGTTTATCCAAATAATTTTCCTCAAAGCTGTGTGGAAGGCCCACGCCTGATTCCTTTGCTTTCTAAAAATTCCATCTTCATAAGAACTACGCTCACAATCTTGTTCATGCATTCATCATAGAAATCAGGCTACACAACAAAAACTCATTATACCTCTGAAAAACATCTTATAAAAAGGAAACCTTAAACTTGCATGGTAAAGTTCCTTAACAATCAACAGTACTAGAGTTTTAAAACAATACTTTTTCAGGTATAGGACTCTTATATCAGTCATAATTTAAGTATGGAACCAACATGAGCGACAGAAGTTCCTCAAAGGGACTACAGACAGCATTGCCAAAGATGGTCTTAGATTATTGAAAGTCTTAAAAATCTTAATCTACATGTTTTCTAATCAGCCATCATTTGGAAAGGTAACTTTGCTCCAAGCAAAACTTGAACATTACAAGTGGGCAAGTTACAAGTTAGACTCAAATTTCTCTCAAGTCTGCCAGTGACCAAGAATATCTTTGGTTCTGTGACAAAACACCTCTAAAAATTCCAAGTATAAGTAAAAAAATAAACTCTATCAGTAAGTAAAAATGTCAACATCACAGTCTTAGGCTCTCTTTTATGAAGCTGATTTCAGACACCTACACCAATAGATATTAAAACACCTAGAGGATGTCCAAGTGGCAAAATGCTTCCAGTTACCACACAGCTGTCAAACAAAACGTTTCCATTTAGAGACAACTGACACAAATCAAAATTGTCATGAGAGTTGTTCTGTGCTGTTTGGCTTCTAAAAGACCTCTGGTAGCAGGTCACCTGCCAGGAAAACTAATTTGCACCAGCACAGTCCTACAAAGTCAGCCAGTTCATCTAAACTACATCTGGAAGAGAACTTCAACTTTACATTACAATGTAAACTTTCTTTTGATATAAGCATGGGATCACATTTAACCTTGGAGCAAATTTCTGTTGAATAATATTAATTAAGAGCCTGGTAAAACAAATTACAAAATACTCTCAAATGATATATAAACTTCCTTTACCTTAAAATTGCCTGACAGAAACCTATATCTCAATGCTTTTGATAATATAAACTTCCTTTACCTTAAAATTGCCTGACAGAAACTTATATCTCAATGCTTTTGATAAACTGCTTTAAGCTTCAGTATATTACTTATTCAACTAAATGGTATAATTTTTCCGACTCCAAGATTTGACGTTACTAATCAAACAGCTTTCTACCTATCTTGTCCTAGACTTTCCTTAAACTTCCTCTCTACTCCCACTAATCAACATTAATCATTATTATTATCATTACTGGCCATCACTATCATCTTCACAGACCTTCCAACTCCAGACATTTCAACCTCCCAATATAGTATAGACCTAATCTATCATCGTTTTCTAAGATGTCCTGGGCTTTCCTACAGGTCTTTTAGGTCATACTATTTTTATATCCCCTGCTTTTCTGACAATATTCCATATTCCCTTCCCAACATATGTCCAAACTATCTCAGGTCTGTTCACAGCCGCTGGACACAAAGTATTTTCAACATTTCCTCGTCTGTCTCCCAAACACACTGTCTGTAAATCTCAATATCCCATAGTCACTCCTCTACAAAATGTCTGCTTTCTCCGTTACAAAATTTCTTTAATTTTCTTTGTTATTACAAGCTGACAAAATATAAATTACATTGATAAACTCATAATACACAGTCTCAGGGCTTGTTACTAAGTTATAATATTGTAAAGCACACCTCTGGGTACCTAAAATGACTGGAATTCAAAACCTTATGTCCAACTTGTCTCATTATTTTAAAGTTCATTTACCTCTAATTACTGTACCTACAGCACCCATGAAAATTGTCTATTTAAAATATTTAGCAAATACTTTGAAACTGACTTATGGATACTGTGCTATAAAACTAACTTTATAATCTGTACCTAATATATCATTACTGGCTCATTTTGTATCCGCAAATTCTAGTGACACTAAATAAAATATCTACATATTACAATCCATAACTAACAGCACTACTGCAAAGCATTATGGTAAGCCTTCATTGCCAATTTGTAAAATACTCAACCATAAGTCTTGCTCTATAGAGTTAAATATGGATGCTCGCTCTATAGAGTTAAATATGGATGCTCATTCTTATATCAAAAGAAGTTTCTGATGACACAGCACAGATAACATAAGACTTATGAAAAGTTCTCTTTAACAATAACCAATTTAAAGCCAGGACACCTTTTATAATGTACAATACCATAATGAATTACCTGAGGCATGCCATAGTGCAGCATTGGTCAAATTCTTTTACTGAAAAAGCTTTTAAACTCTTTGTCATTTAAGAAAACAAGATCCTTAGAAATTTAAGTGCTCACAACATAAAACACTGCACTAGTAAGCAATAAAGATTAAAACTGCAAGAATTACAGGCAAGAAGCTTTGCAAACCAAATTCATAAGCTAAAAATGTATCGTTAACATCGACAAACTTGAAACTGGCATTATAAGTTAAAGCAAAATCCACATTACGTTTACCTATGAGGGACAGACAACGGTTAAGTTTAATAAAAGGAAAACTAATAAAAGGGCCACAGACGTTAACAGATCCTACTAAAAAGTCCTGCTCTGTAAAAAAATAAAAACTGAAATATACCTTTTTAAAACTATAAGGAGAAACACCACTTTAAACATTGAAAATTTCTTATACGAACGTCTAAGCCCGAAGAAATCTAAGGAGCAAGTTAACAGGTGTAAAAATCATCAAATCTAAGTAGTATCTGATGGTGAACACTCCCTTGATTTGGGGAAGCCCACCGTTTTTTTTTTCTATGTCTTTTGTAATAACTTATCTCTTCTTTCTTTATTTAATGTAACCTTCTGTTACTTTTTTAAAATGACCAAAACATTCTTTGGAAGCTTGAATTTCAAGTCAGTGGCCTCTGTGGGCTTGTTCCATATGAATAGAGGTTTATCCTCTGAATAATAATAATAATAATAATAATAATAATAATAATAATAATAATAATAATAATAATAATAATAATAATAATAATAATAATAATAATACCAAGTACTAGATTATGAAACATGAAACATTTCTAAGTAATTTTTAAGTGCTTGTGAGTAAAATTAACCTAATGCTTACTATCTATTTAGGACTGACCCCCAAGATATTTGCCTGCAATATCCATCCAATTAGAAGCTTTAAAGCAGGTGAGTGACACTTGCTGCTAGATCTGCTTTGATGGTCGTTTATTCAGATTTGTTAGGTTATCAGGTCTCACAATGACTTCTGGAATATCACTGAGCTGTTACTCCTAAGACAGCTTTTGGTATTAGACCATTCAGTGACGTCCTTCTCAAAGGTTAG
Organism: Macrobrachium rosenbergii; assembly: GCA_039081455.1. Taxonomy (NCBI): domain Eukaryota; kingdom Metazoa; phylum Arthropoda; class Malacostraca; order Decapoda; family Palaemonidae; genus Macrobrachium; species Macrobrachium rosenbergii. The sequence continues at coordinate 94,712 of JANJGK010002600.1, read as the reverse complement.
TGCAATCCTTTGGGTAATCTTCTCAAGTATCACTCACCAGTATGACAGTGTCCCGCTGGACTTCTGATGGTAAAATGTAACGTGCACTTTGCCTTAAGTTATCATTTCTAAGCTCAAGTGAATTTCTCAGATTCTTGCAATCGATATCAGGGACTCTCCAAAACGAAGAAGCTTAACCAATCGGCTGTTTACTTGGTTAGTTTGACCTAAACTTGCAATAAGACTTATATACCCTTTGAACTACAAGAACAGAAAACTCCTTCCTTGGTCCATATTAAACGAAATACCTCAAATGTGCCGAAACAACCAACCCATATCCACTTGTGCATTAAAGAAATCAAAGATTTGGCCAATGCTGCAATAAGGTACTATGCAAAACTTAAATAAGAGTATAAACAGGCATAACACATGCTGATACCCTTCAAAAAGGACAAATAATTTTCTAATTATTCCAAAAAATAGGTAGGAGAACATTCATGTATCCACCCCCCCAAAAAAAAAACTATCTTTTTTTTTTTTAGTTGTCAAAGGCTCTGAGAATGAGATGTTAAACCGCAAAATCTCTCAGCCAACATGAAATTCGAACAGCTAATCAAAATAGCCTTAATAAACAGTGATTCATATCAACACAAACCACACTCTCTCCTTTTATGATGCAGCTCTTTCAACTCTCCCTGATACAAATTCAATCTCATTTCAGAGTCAGTCCACTTGAGGAAAACCTTTGAAAGTCTGGATTATTTCAATCTGTAAGATAGTCAAAGTACTCTAATAATAACTAGGACGTACAAATGATCACACATTGACATTTCAAGGCTGACATCTTCCTATAGATGCAGATTTCTATCTTAGAGGACTCTTCTTTCTAGATTTTTAAACATTCACACAAGAGCCTTTTAAAAGAAAAAATGTTACCATTGTTTCATTCCACCAGAAAACAAACCTTAAACAATTAAGATGTGATTTGCCTCTCAAAATTTAAGGTACATATAAATGTATATATATGTATATGATATGGACTTTTTATGTACAGAATGCCAGCCAGCTCTAGATGGCATATATATGGATGGATGTATGTATGTATGTATGTATGTATGTATGTATGTATGTATGTATGTATGTGTATGTATATATGTATATATGTATATGTGTATATGTATATATGTATATATATATATATATATATATATATATATATATATATATATATATATATATATATATATATATATATATATATATATATATATATATATATATATATATATATATATATATATATATATATGTATATGTATATATATATATATATATATATATATATATATATATATATATATATATATATATATATATATATATATATATATATATATATATATATACAGTCTTTAACAAGCTACAGAGTAATCCATTCCCGATTCTTTGTATTCAATGGACCTAATGGCAATTTTACCCCATTATCTGGAGTCTACCATTAAATTAGAAAAACACAAAGAGTCGACACAAACCTGGTATTTTTGCAGGAAAATTCTACCTGGAAGTATAACAACCAGGGGCGTCATTTCAGATTTTTGTTGAGGGGGGGCAAAGACGGTTTGAGCTTTTTTATGTGCTTTTTGAAGCCACAAAAGCAACGTATTTCAGCAAAATAGGCAGACAAACAAACATTGTGTGTGATAGATAGATAGATAGACAGGTAGGTAGACAGGTAGAAAGACAGGTAGATAGACAGATAGATAGATATAACTTAATGTGGTGACACATTTGAATTTCGGTAGGAATAATGGAAAACCCGCTGCTGTTACTTCTTGGGGCTTGGGGGTGTAAGGGGGGGCAAGTTGAGTCTTGGGGGGGCAGTTGCCCCCGCCCAAATGGCGCCCTGATAATAACATGTGAAATATGAAATAAACTAAACCTTTCTTCTCACTGAAATGGAAGGTTAGTAGAGGCTACAAAAGCACCTGCTGAAATATGATGAATATTGAAAAGCCAAGCGTACTTCACACGCGGGAGCAGTACTCCTCTGACGACAAATGAATGAAATCCGCTTTGGTGTCTTTTACAATCAGTATGTAAAAAAGACAAATAAACCCATAGAATACGTCAAGAACTATGGTTTGACCATGCCTTCATTTAACATTATAGGACACTCTTCCATGCAATGTGTTTTTGACTTTTATGCTTCTCGGGTGATTGTTTAGATGGTGTGTCCTTTTTTTTTTTTAAAGACTTTCCTATTTCCTTCTCTACGACTTAAGTTAAAACACTGGAACAAGGTTCGAGAAAAAAAAATGCTCAACAATAAGTTTGCATGTGTTTCTTCAAGGCTAAATCGACATTTACTGTATATAAAACAGCTAATTTTTTTAAAGTAAAAACAAAGTTTGCAGTAATAATAATAATAATAATAATAATAATAATAATAATAATAATAATAATAATAATAATAATAATAATAATAATAATAATAATAATAATATTAATAATAATTGCTCTTTCAACGCGAAGGTAGGAGTCTTGTTTATTTCTCTTCGGAATTTGTCGAGTTATCAGCCAAAATAAGGTCTAATTTTTTCTGGTATTCTTTGGTTAATAACAAGAAAATTAGACTATATCTTGGTTGATAGGGGGTAATGTTCCTAGACTTTCGCTGGCCTTGGTTGACTTCAAACCAGGGCATATACATACACAGCAATACAAAAAATGCACATATCTGGAAACCCTCCACGGCCCATTCTCAGCCAGATACCAACATCGCCCTGTAACCTCGCTGAAAGACTCAACAATCTCCTCATCCCTAATATTCCCAACAGGTTCTGTCTCCATTAGTCCACAAAATTCCTACAGGAACTCCGAAGTTCCCCTTCGACAGGTTGCATCGTTAGATGTTGAGAGCCTCTTTCCCAACGTCCCTGTCAACGAAACAATCGGTCACATCCTGGACAGAATATATAGGGAGGGACATTTCCTGTTAGTATCTTTCTTATGGTCTTGTCGTCCTCAGGTATTTTCGAGGACGCCCTAAAACCCTTCTCGAGACATGTACTTAGAATGTCTCCTTCATAACAAATAGAGGCCACTGATACTGCCAGATAGGCGGTGTGGCAATGGGATCCCCAGTAGGAGCGCTATTTGCTAACCTTTATATGGGCATCGTCGAGGAGAGGGTCTTCAGTAGAACACCACCGTTACATCGACGACACTTTCGTCAGAGTCAACACCGAAGAGGACCCAGAAACCCTGAGCAGAACTTGTGAAGTGTGTTCTGTCCTTTGCTCTATATGTGAACGTAGCGCTGACGACGTCCTCCCTTTCCTGAATGTGCACGTGCAGCAGAAACCCGACAGGGTATGCCACTATGGTTTACAGTGGATCAAGCAGGTGCCCGGACAGATACAAGAAATCTGTGATGGATATTTTCGTCCGCCATGCTCTTATGCGCTGTTCCAAATGGAGGGACACCACCAAGGAGATCGAAACGTCGGCACAAACACTCATAAACAACAGGTTCTCAAACAAACTGTTTGAGCAACAAACAAGAACTGCGACAATACTGAAAACCAAACCAATGAAGAGGACGAAAATGGTGCAACAAAAGTTTATTTCTGGACCCATATGCACTGACAGTCCCTGGAGGATGAAAAGGCCATAAGAAAGATAACAACAGAAAATGGCACTCCCTTAATAGAAGGTGAGAGAGTCCAAGCAATAATATACTATCAAAATATGAGAATCACTACTTCACCCTGAAGAATAACCCGGCACCCTTACAAACAGACTTGAAAAAAAGTAGGCTCTTCAAAAGGGGCCACTGCAAATATGGCACGAATTGCAAATATAGTCACAGGATCAGTAGCCAAAATAGGGATATGGTAAGAAGAAATGAAGCTGGCCTAAGGGTCGAATGTAAGCAGTTCAAAGAGGTTACTGTATTGCAAATATGGTAGAAACTGTAAATACTATCACAGAATCAGAAGTCAAAATAGGGAGATAATAAATGAAAGACGAAGATACTCTGATAGAACCAAGAGCCAGAACAAAAGAATGAGATGGGATGAGGATGAGGATATGTGCAAGTACTTCATAAACAGGGAACCATGCCCATGGGACAAGAGAGGATGCCGCTTCAGGTGTTACAACACACAAAACCCTGAAAGAACAGCCAGATAAGGAAAACAACTCAAGAATACACTACAAAACAAGAAATGGAAAGGCTAAGAGAGAGAATGGAGGAAGTGGCGCGCAAGATCCATTTTTTAGAAATGAGGAATATGCAAGTAGAGAAGCCAAATCCGTGTCATGGGCAGAAGTACTAAGAAACCCCATAATAGACAACACGAGAGGACAATACCTAGGGAGAGGCCAGTAGAGAGAAAAGAGGATAAGACAAAAAACAAATGTAAGAAGACAAGAAGAAGCATAAAGAAAAAAAGACTATACACGAACTGTAGAATATACTGTGTAAATATTAGAGGCATAAAGTCAAAATTAGAATCCTTAAAAGAAATAATTGAAAAGGTGGACCCAGTAATAGTGTGCTTAACAGAAACTCACCTACATGAAAATGAGTATGTGGAAATAACTGGTACAAGGTATTTCATAACAACAGAAAGAAAGTGGAGGAGGAGTCATAACAGGCATTAAAAATGACCTGGCAAGTGTCACAGTTCAAACCAAAGGACAAAGCATATCTCACGAATCTATCTGGGTCAGCATTGATAATGGCACAAACAAGATAAGGCTAGGTGTCATATATGCCCCTCAGGAAAATAAGTGCAAAAATGACCAGCTGAAAAGTAAGTACTCCTCAATAGAAGAGGAAATAAATAAAGCAGAAGAAAATAATGAAAAAGTCATGATCCTTGGGGACTTTAACTGCAAAATAGGAAAAATCATCTCTAACAATAGGAAGGAAGTAACAAAAGGAGGAAAAGAATTGCTGACACTTATTAGACAAAATAAACTTATGGTGTTAAATAATCACAGAAATTGCAAGGGAACATGGACAAGAATACAAAACACACAGAAGTCTATTACTGGTTATGTAATGATAAAAGAAGAAGATGAAGAAGGAATACAGATAATGGAAACAGACGAAACAAAAGAAATAAGTCCTTACAGAATATCATCTGAACTGGTACACTCTGACCACCGTGCAGTGAGAGTGGTCATGAACTGGAGAATAGTGTGCGAGAAGAGCAGGAGTGAAAAATACAGAGTAGACATAAGAAAGCTGAAAGGTTGCAAAGACAGACAAGCCTTGGTAGCCATAGCAAGAGAAAAAGGTAACATAAAAAAGAAGTACACCAAATGGCAAACAGAACTAGACAAAATATTAAGCAAGTGCATGAAAAGATGCAAAGGGAAAAAGGAAAGAAGATCAAGAGTATGAAGAGACCAAATGAGGGCCAGAAGGGGGCCAAAAGAGAGAACAAAAAGTCTAGAAGTACAGAAAAGAAGAGGCTATGGCAAGTACAGGAGAGCTTAATAAGTGAATATATTATTAGAGAAAAAGGGAAGGAAGATGGAATCAGGATAAAGGAAACAGCAGCCGAAATAAAATCCAGAGGGGGAGTAAATGGAGCAGCCTTCTGGCACTTCAAGAAAAAACTTGACGGCACAAAGTCAAACAATGTGGTGGCAATAAAAAATAAGGAAGGGAAAAAATAGAAAACTTGAAAAAAATTAGAAGAGAATATGAGCAATATTACAAAGATTTATTCATATTATACAAACCTGAAGATAAAGTAGGGAAACTGGCAGACGAAATTAACATTCAGTACCAGAAATGGATGTCCCTATGCGGTAAGAGAAAAACTGAAAAAATCCAAAGGTCAAGTATTCAGGAAGTAGAAAGAGCAGTAAGGAAGCTTAAGAATAAAGATACCCCGGACAATCAAGGAATAAATAACAAAATGATAAAAAATATGGGGGCAGAAATGACAGTCTGGCACTCGTAATTGGGCACATAGAAGAGGAGTTAAATGCTCCTGCCGAATGGGAGAAAATGGAAATATCACTTCACAAAAAAGGAAGCAAATCAGAATTAAAAAACAAGAGAGGAATATTTATCACGAGCAACGTAAGTAAGGTATTTGAAAAAGTGTGGATGGAATTAACAAATGAGATGATAAATCAAAAGATAAGCCGATTCCAATGTGGCGGCATAGAAGGAAGATCCACAGTTGATCACCTGCTAACCCTGAACACAGTGACTGACTACAACACAGTGCTAGGGGCCCCAATGTACATATGGTTTGGAGATGCGTATAAATGTTTTGATAAACTAGATCTGAAGAACTGCATGAAAGAGATTGGAAAGATGCTCTGCTGATAAGAAAGATGAGAACGGCAAACAGATGCTATCGAAATGACAGAAAATGTGAGACAAGGTACAATTTACAGCCCAAAGCTATGCAGCATAGCAACAGACAAAGTGAATGAGATAAGCAGGAAGAACGTAACAGTCATAAGAAATATAGAAATAGAGTCCCTAATATTTATTGATGATACAATGTTCCCCACCAGCAGGGAAGAAGGAACAGAAATGGCAACTGGCAACTGCCTTAACCTGGAGCAACTGAAGAAGTTCATATTTAACACTAAGGCAAGTAAGTCAGCAGTGCTGGTAATAGATAGAAGAGCAAAGGGCAAGGAAGTCCACATAACAGAGCTAAAAAAAAGGGCACAATTAGTAGCGTAAATGAATATAAATACCTAGGAGAGTGGTACACCCAAAATGGCTCAAAAGAAACAAGTATTAAAACGAGAAATCAAAAGATAGAGTACCTACTAAGAGGTATAAGAATATATGGAGACGTAAAGAAAGTAGGAAATATGGCATTAGAAGTAAGGGCAAAGATATATGAAACAGTAGTGGTCCCAACATTATTTGCCAACATAGAGACCTGGAGCAACTTTTCAGAAAACGGGTCGAACGCTCAAGAGCAAATGCAATACAGGATCCCCCGAGGAATTTATGAACAGCCGAAGGGCACGCCGTACTGGGGAATTATAGCCTATAGAATTGAATACAAGAAAATAAAGCTATTCCACAATATTATAAATTCATATGAAAAAAGATTAATCAAACAAATAGCAGCAGATCAGTTAAGAGCCCCCTACGGACAGTGCTGGACAAAATGCGTAGAAAATATAGGTAAAAAATCTAATATAGATATAAATGGAATGAGAAAATATACCAAAAAAGAACTGAAAAAGGAAATAAAGAGAAGAATAAAGCAAGATGTCGAAGAGACATTGAAGGAAAAGAACAAAGAAATGAAGAAGCTGAGATTCATAGATAACTTTGAAGAAAATAAGTATCTAAGGGAAGTTAGGAACTAGAAACAAAGGATGCGTGCATAATAATGAAAACCAGGCTGAATATGTTGAACCTGAAAGCTAACTACCAGGGAAGATATAAGGACGAGGTCTGTGATAACTGTAGAGTAGAGGAGGAGGACAGCACCGAACATTTGTTCAGGTGTAAAATCTTACAAAAAATAGAAAACAACTTTAGAGACCCTGAAAGCCCCGAACAGAAAACAACTGGAATATATAAGAATAGCCATGAAAATAAAGGACATCACCAACCTAGAAAGCGACGGCACCAGTTAAAAAGTAATAGTAATGTAAAGGGAAGGAGTAATAAAAGAAAATTCGAAATATTAAGTAACATCTGGAAGGTTTTGGGGTAGGGTGCTGAATTAAATGAAAAACTCTTAAATGCCATATATAATGTAAAATCAAAATTGTATTCAAGGGAATAAAGCTTCGCATCTCATGAGAATCACGTAGTGTGCCCGCAACTGTGTTTGTGGAGTGAGCGCTTAGGAACCAGGAACCAAGAACCAGGAATAAAAATTCAACCTCGAAGACATTAATCCAGTCATCCTACTTGCTCACTTTTGTGGTTCATTCATTCTCTCTGTCGATGACACCCTGCGTGTGTGCGTAAGAGTGAAATAAACAAAAACAGAAAACTTTCCCAAGTCTTTTGGAAATTTATTATGCCATCTACCTGCAGACGAGACGAATATAACAAGAACAGAGAAAACTCTACGCTAGCTAATTCCTTTGAAGCAGCGACTGTTTCCGATAATACTGCCCCTAAAAGGGGGGCTCCGAAAAAAAAGAAAAAGTGATAATAATAGTAAGATGTAACAGAGAGGTCGGGATGGGTGGAGAAGATCAGACAATGGATGAAGCCAGATACAGCAAGAACACAGATCCCCTCCATGAAAGCCTACAACGCAAAGAAACTCGCCTCCCAACACCACGAGAGAAGTGAGGGTGCGACGCAAAGTTGAGCTGGCCATATGCTCCCATGAGGGAACTGCCCTCTCTCCCTCGGATGAAGCGCCCACATCACCTGTAGACCTATCGGAGAGGACCGAGGAACCCCCAACCTCCCCTTCCTTCCCAGTGCCTCCGATGGAAGATAGATCCTCAGCGACGATCACCAGCCCTCGTGAGTCTTCTGACTCTATCTCTCCCCCCCAAAACCCCCGTCGTGGATGAAGATGTGATTGATCATGAGGGTCATGGGGCCTGGCAGACACAAACAAGTAGAAAAAAGAAAAGAACTTCTCAAGTGTCCGCTGAACCGAAGCCCAGCATTTGTGAATCACCTCACCCAAAACCTGAGAGATGTCATGTTGTGATTCACAATTTCGGTCATCGGTGAAGCTAGATGCCATAGTAGAGACAGTCAAGTTTCTCATGGGCTCTTATCTCCCACAAACTCCCATACAAAATTAAACATAAAGTGGCCTACAGGATTACCTGCCTATTTCACCACCTCAATGTTCTTAAAGGTGGGAATTTCAGTCCTAACCTAAAAGTCTCAAAGATACAACCTAACCCGGGATCAACCTCCCCCAGGGAGCTTACTGACACCCCAAGGAGGGGTTCAGGCACAGACTCGCCTTCTACCACAAGTGCCAGCCATCCTCCCAAGCAGAGTGAATGCCCACCCCTACAGGCTAATCCCCCATCCACCCAAATGATCAACTCCTCATTTCCCATCTTCATGAGCTGCCATGGATACACTAAATATAATCTCTTGGAATATTTTTGGCCTCATGCGGAACATTCCTCCCTTAAACATGTTCTGCAAAAACTTCAAAGGCATCATTGCATTGCAGGAAATGCTCCTCTGGCCTCATGACCCTGCCATCTGCGATTCAGTGCATGGAGACTTCAGAGCTTTCTCGACCTCATCGATGCAAGTTACAGATCCCTTACAGGTGTCACTCAGTACCCCATCCCTCCCTACTGTGAACCCCCTAACTGATCGCCAACCAACTGTTAACTGGGATTTTAAAAACCAACAGAAAACCAGATCCTTCAGAGAAACCACAGAAACCAGGCTGTGGTCAGTAGCCAAACCGGCAGACGCCTTACTGTGCACGAACCCAAAATGTAGAAACGATCATCACAGGAGAGATCTGAAAGAATTCTATTCGAATATAATTTCCGCTATGCTTGCCTCCGGCAGGGATACCTTTAGATCTCGTCAAGGCAACTCTCGTAAAGTACCTGGATGGAATGAATTGGTTAAAGATCTTTATACACATTCACGAGAAATGTTCCTACTATGGAGACAAAATGGTAGCCCGAGGGAAGGTCACTTTGCACTGCTAATGAGGCAGGCGAGAGCGCAGTTCAAACTTGCCCTTAAGCATTGCAGACTGAATGAAAAGCAACTAAGAGCTGATGCAATGTCTAAGAAATTAGAATCTGGCAATTAACCCGGTCTTTGGAAGGACATTCAATCCCTAAATCCCAAAACTAAAAAGCTATCACAGAGAGTAGATGATGTCGGTGATGAGGCTATCACAAGAATGTGGGGCGATCACTTCAGGACTATCCTGAATTGCATAAACGATCAAGACTCCCGCAGGGATGTAAATAACCTCCTTACTGTTAATATTCAGTTTCATTTTGCCAATCGTATTATGCCAGGTAACATCAGCGAGGCCATAAACAACCTACCTAATAATAAATCGCCCAGCTGTGATGGTCTGCTTGCTGGATTCTTTCAAATTCTGCCATCTGATAATTTACATTTTGCTAGCTGCTCTGTTCAATGCATGCATAATTCACCAGTTTCTTCCAGACTCCCTACTCTTAGTTCACTTAATACCATTAATAAAAAACAAACTATAGGATGCAGCTGACCTTGGCAATTATCGCCCGACTGCAATTACTATAAGTGCGTCGGACATACTTGAGTCCGTTCTTCTAGTGAGACTTCTCCCCTTTGTACACACTACTGACAACCAGTTCAGCTTTAAAGCAAACCACTCAACCGACTCCTGCATCTACATCCTGAAAGAATTGCTGAACTGTTACCTATCATCAGCCCCTCCTGTTTTCCTATGTTTTGTAGATGTGAGAAAAGCATTTGACAGAGTAAACTACCTGAAGCTCTTCCTGAAGCTGCACAAACGAGGCACGCCTCTGTATCTAATTGGAATTTTATGTTGTTAGTTCTCCACACAGCAATTCTGTGTCAAATGGGATAACGTACTGTCGTACACCTTCAGCTCCCTAAACGGGCTCTGGCAAGGGGGCATTCTCTCTCCGTCCTGTTTAACACGTACACAGATGCCCTGAATGTCAAACTGAACTCACTCCCAATCGGATACACTATCAAGGAAACAATAAACAACCTCTGTTACGCTGATGATATGGTCCTGATCTCCCCATCAGTGCAAGTTCTCCAGCAGCTCATTGACACCTGCCACCAATATGCAGAGGAATTTCATATCCTATACAGCGAAACCAAGACCCAGTGTATGTCGCTGCTCCCAAGTTCACTTAAGCATATTGCAGAACCACTAATTTTCCTAGGAAATCATCGTCTGGAATTTGTGCCTGAATTTCCGTATTTGGGACACATTATCATGGACGACCTAAAAGATACAGCAGACATAGAACAGAGGCGTCGTAAACTATGCACAACTGGCAACATGATGGCAAGGAGGTTTGCCTTCTGTCACCGAGAAACGAAACTGCTGCTCTTCCGCTTGTACTGCTACAGTATATAAGGGTGTTCCCTTTGGATGAACTATACCCCGAGAGACGATGAGACATATCACTGTTGTTCACAATGACATTCTGAGATGCCTCACAAACACACCTCGCTATCACTCCGCCATGCAGATGTTCATAGAAAACCGCCTGGATAACTTGAAAATCATTGTGAGGCGAACAATGTCCAGTCTGATCACCTGACTGAGAAACAGCAGCAATTTGCTCATACAAAGCATCCTAAGCAGTGAGGCATGAAGATCTAAAATGTAGGAAAGATGGAATAATGAGGTGTTTGTTCCTTAAATGCCTTATTCTCTGTTTTGCAACTATGAAGTGTCACCTCCAGAATCTGTGTCACCCGGTGACCCACCTCCATCATGTGTCATGTCCCTCCCATAGTAAACATCATTCTGGTGAGGTGATGCTTTCATGGAATGCGGCTAGCGGTGTTTTGTGTGCTGTCCGCGAGTGGTGCATGGGTTTGTAACGGCACCTCCCTGTGGGACTTTTGACTTTGGGATCTCTATAAGATAAGGTTCCGTGTTTTTATAGTTCACCCTTTTCCATACACGACTCCATCTGATGGAGCTCGCTCTGGGGGTAGTAACTCCAGCATTTCATTTAGCTTTCTCTGGTATCTAGCAACGGAATTACCTAGAAATAAGTGCTGAATGGACTTTTTCACCGGGTGACATAGTCCCCTCTCCAGAAATAGATTTTCCTTCGTCAAAATCCCTTTATTATTATTATTATTATTATTATTATTATTATTATTATTATTATTATTATTATTATAAATTATTATTATTATTATTATTATTATTATTATTATTATTATTATTATTATTATATTTCTACGTTCCATGCTATTTTTGGTATTCTTACTTCCTTTTATTACTGTGTTAAATCATTGTAGAGTTTTGCAAATTTCAATATTTGTATTAGCCTTCTGGACCTGACTTCTGTAACCACCTAAGGACCCCAGATGGAAATTAAACCACATCGCAAGGAGATTTTCTCCCGCGCGCATGTGGGTGACACGTGACTCACCCACTAGGAGACAAAGGAGCTCGCTCTCCTTCCCCATACAATCAGTTCCTACCGAGACACCGTGACAGGTGGGTGCGCTGTCCCGCTCTCTGCCTGGAATTTTCCAGAGAGGGGGAAAGTTTGTGATTTAGGGAGATTTCCACCCTGCGATGTGGTGACTGTCAGACTTTTTACCCGGGTGGAAATTTCCCTACGATGTGGTTTACCATATATAATGTGATATTGTGATATGTGATTCGTGTGTTTCTTTTCGGTTTGAGAGTGATATATTTCAGATATAACCTTACTGTGTCTGGCCGAGGCAAAGCACTGACTGATGAAGAGCTGGTTGACATTATGAACCAAACTGGTGTATCATCACTTATGGGTAGTGCCATTGAAGATGATGTGGAACCAATTGGTGATTTAGAAAGTGAACCTGATGATGATTTAGAAATAGACCTACTCTATGACAGTGACAATGACATACAGTACTTTCCTACGTTAGAACCTGAAAGTGATGACAGTGAAGAATGTGAAGAACCTGCCCCAAAGAAAAACAGGAGGAAGATGTACACATCCACACCTTTCAAAATGCGTACCCCTGCCACTGCTGCCAGCCCTGCCACTACCTCTGCTGCTGCCACCCCTGTAATGCGAGGAAGACGAGGCCAGGCGGTTGAAGTTCCACCTGTGATAGACTTCAACAAAACATCGATTTCCCCAAGAAGTAATTTCAAGTGGAAGTGTGATGCTCAACATGGGCAATCACAGAAGAGGCCAGCTCATGAGGCACGACACACTGTGGGAGCAGAGGAGACTTTTAGGCTCTTTATTACAGATGCAATTGTGCAGGAATGTGTCACCTGGACAAATAAACGTATAGACCTTGTTGCATCAAAGCAGAAAACCCAGTCAGGCACATATGCAAAAACAGAGCCAAAAGTGATGTTAGCACTCCTGGGAGTGCTCATAGCAGCAGGGCAGCAGCAGGACAACCATTTGTCTGTCCTTGAGATGTGGAGTCAGGTGACCGGTTGTCCTATTTATAGAGCAGCAATGTCCAAAGGCAGGCTTGAATTCCTTACATCCTGCCTGAGGTTTGACGACCCTGAAGCCCGCATTGAGAGGCAGGAGCAGGACAAGTTTGCCCCTATAAGGAAAGTGTGGGAAGAATTCATCGAGAAGTGTACCCGGTACTATGTCCCCCGGGAAAACCTAACAGTCGATGAGCAACTGCTGGGATTTAGAGGGAGGTGCCCCTTCAGAATGTATATCCCAAACAAACCGGCAAAGTATGGCATCAAGCTTGTCCTCATATGTGACACAAGCACTAAATACATGCTTGGTGCCATACCCTACCTTGGGAAGGGGGGGACAACACTGCCACGGGACAGAATAAGCCTCGGACACTACTATACGAAAGAACTAACCAGGCCATACCATGGATCCCACAGAAAAGTCACCACCGACAACTGGTTTACGTCAATTCCCCTTACCGCCGACCTGCTGAACAACTGTGGGATGACACTTGTTGGCACTATTCGAGCCAACAACACAGAAATTCCACCAGAGATGAAGGCGAAAGAAACCCGCATTCACGGCTCAAGTGCCACCTTATTCACAACATAAGTAAGGTGTGTCCTATGTTTCAAAGACATCTCAGGTACTGAAGAAGATGGTTCTCCTTTTGTCATCGCAGCACACCCAGCCTACCATTGCACCCAGTGGCAAACCCGAAGTCATTGAATTTTACAACTCAACTAAAGGAGGTGTTGATACTTTCGACCAAATGTGTGCTATAACTTCCACCTCAAGGAAGACACGACGCTGGCCCCTATGTGTGTGGTACTGCATCCTAAATGCAGCAACCATCAATGCATACATCATAAGCTCGGAGAATCGTGGAAGAACAGGAAGAAAGAAACTGGCAAGGAGGGGTTTCATGATGGAAATCGCCACAGCACTCATCACTCCCTGGGCTCAGATGCGCATGACGTCACCTATTATGTCAAGACAACTTTGCGCTCTCATTACGACTGTGTTGGATCTCTCATCAGTGGGCATGGCTACTGGGGCACCAGGGACTTAAATCTCAGATAGCAACTCGCCCCTGGTAAGCTGTTCGGTCTGTCCTAACAAGTTGGACCGAAAGACCCGCCACCGCTGCGTCAAGTGTGCCCTACCAAAGTGCCCTCGGCATGCATACCCCGTCTGTGGCGACTGTCTGTAAGAGGTAAGTTAATTTTTCATTGTGTGTCTTCATTCTAGGGTTATCCATGTTGAAATAAGTGGCCATAAGCTTTGTAGAAAGCATGAAAAACAAAATAAACGAAACCTCGACAAAAAAAATTATAGCCACTTTTCGCGTGTCTTCCATACAGTTCCTAGTGGCAGCAGTGGGCTGTACCTGACTGAGGCAAGGGTCCATCTATCCAGCAACAAGTGTGCATGAGGAGAAGTCGCCAGCTGCAGTACTTTTTTTTTGCGAATTTTTTTTCCTAAACACACACTTTTCGTTTAGTGATTTTACCTTACTTTGCATTAAATCACGTACAGGGTTAACATAAAGTACAAATTAAGTTTACATATCATTCTAAAGTTTAAGAGTTACTCTTTCAATGTTTATTTTGTAATAAACCTGTTTTGAAGTTAAGCATGTTTTTTTGATTTTCCAAAAAAGGGTAAAATTCTCCCGGCGATGAGGTTAACGTCCATCAAAAACAGCGATGTAGTTGTAGGGTTAATCGTCTGCAATCTGTATTTTTATTGTTATCATTTTTTATTTTTTTCATTATTCCCTATATAATTACTGTCATTGCCATTATTATGAATTCTATTTTTTCTACTTCTTCAGCAACTGTGTGGATACTGCCGATAATTATTTTTGTCATGTTACCTTATGTATCTAGATTGTGTGTATTGTATTTGTATCTTCCATGTATATGGCCCTGAGCTGCAATACAGATGATGATGATGATGATGATGATGATGAAGATGATTATTATTATTATTAAAATAAATGAAGTTAATGACATATGAGACTACTACACACCACCAGTATCACAGAAACAAATAACCTGGCATATGCAGGAGCAAGAATAGTAGTAGAACTCATGGGGATACAAACACCAACACCACCATCACAATCAACCCAACAGAAACCAAAACAGCAACCACCTTGGAAAAGGCGCCTGGAAAAACAAATCATTGTGATGAGATCTGACTTGAGTAAACTGAAAGAGATGGCAGAAAAGAGGCTAAGGCACAACAAAACAAGAGAGAAACTGAATGAGAAATACAGAGTACAGGAGAAGGGACTAAACAACACAATAGAAGATATAAAACAGAGGCTTAAAGCCAAAGCACATAAGATCCAATGGTACATGAACAGGAATAAAGGATACCAACAGAACAAACTCTTTGGAACCAACCAGAAGAGACTATACAGCCAGCTAAGAGGGGAATACAATCACCAGAAAATTCCTGAAGCTGAACCAAGTAAGAGACTCTGGGAAAACACGTGGAGCAATCCGGTATCACACAACGAACATGCAACATGGCTCCAGGAAGTCAAGGCAGAAGAAATTGGGGGAATAAAACAAAGATTCACCGAGATCACGAGAGACACAGTAAGACACCAACTAAAGAAAATGCCCAACTGGAGAGCCCCAGGTCCCAATGAAATCTATGGATACTGGCTCGAAAACTTCAAGGCCCTACACCCATGAATAGCAGAACAACTCCAGCATTGTATCACAAACTACCATGTGCCCAAATGGATGACCACAGGAAGAACATCCTTAGTACAGAAAGACAAGAACAAGGGAAATATAGCAAGTAACTACAGGCCTATCACCTGCTTACCAATAATGTGGAAGTTACTAACAGGTATCATCAGTGAAAGGCTATACAACTACCTAGAGGATACAAACACCATCCCCCACCAACAGAAAGGCTGCAGAAGGAAGTGTAGGGGCAAAAAAGACCAGCTCCAGAAAGACAAAATGGTAATGAAGAATAGTAAGAGAAGGAGAATCAACCTAAGCGTGGCATGGATTGACTACAAGAAAGCCTTTGACATGATACCACACACGTGGCTGATAGAATGTCTGAAAATATGTGGGGCAGAGGAAAACGCCATCAGCTTCCTAAAATATACAATGTGCAACCAGAACACAGTACTTACAAGCTCTGGGATAAGACTATCAGGGGCTAACATCAGGAGGGGGATCTTTCAAGAAGACTCACTGTCTCCACTACTCTTCGTAGTTGCCATGATTCCCATGATAAAAGTACTGCAGAAGATGGATGCTGGGTACTAACTCAAGAAAGGAGGCAACAGAATTAACCATGTGATGTTCATGGACGACATCAAGCTGTATGGTAAGATCATCAAGGAAATAGATACCCTAATCCAGACTGTAAGGATTGTATCTGGGGACATTAGGATGGAGTTTGGAATAGAAGAATGTGCCTTGGTCAACATATAAAAAGGCAAAGCAACAAGGACTGAAGGGATATAAAGCTACCAGATGGGAATAGCAACAAACACATAAATGAGACAGGATACAAATACCTGGGAATAATAGAAGGAGAGGATGTAAAACACCAAGAGATGAAGGATGCGATCAGGAAAGAATATATGCAGAGACTTAAGGAGATACTAAAGTCAAAACTCAACAGCAGAAAATGATGAAAGCCTTAAAAACATGGGCAGTACCAGTAATCAGATACAGCGCAGGAGTAGTGGAGTGGACAAAGGCTGAACTCCGCAGCATAGACCAGAAAACTAGGAAACACATGACAATACACAAAACACTACACCCAAGAGCAAATACAGACAGGCTATACATAACACAAAAGGAAGGGGGAAGAGGGCTACTACGCATAGAGGACTGCGTCAACATCAAGAGCAGAGCACGGGGGCATGATGTGAAAGCCAGTGAAGACGAATGGTTAAGGAGTACATGGGAAGAAGGACTGATAAAAATAAACAAGGACCCAGAAATATACACATACAAGAGAATGAAAAAACAGAACAGAGGAACGGCACAACAAACCAATAAACAGAATACATGAAACAGACTAAAGAACTGGCCATTGATGAAACATGGCAATTGCTACATAGGGGAGAACTCAAGAAGAAAACAGAAGGAATGCTCGCAGCGGCACGAGATCAGGCTGTAAGAACCAGATATGTTCAAAGAACAATAGATAGAAATAACATCTCACCCCTATGCAGGAAGTGCAATATGAAAGGCGAGACCATAAACCACATAGCAAGCAAATGTCCAGCACTTGCACAGAACCAGTACAAAAAGAGGCATGGTTCAGTAGCAAAAGCCCTCCACTGGAGCCTGTGTAAGAAACACCAACTAGCTTACAGTAATAAGTGGTACGAACACCAACCTGAGGGAGTGATAGAAGATGATCAGGCAAAGTTCCTCTGAGATTAAGGTATCAGAACAGATAAGGTGATACGTGCCAATAGACCAGACATGACATTGATTGGCAAAATCAAGAAGAAAGGATCACTCATTGATGTGGCAATACCATGGGACACCTGAGTAGATGAGAAAGAGAGAAAAAATTGACAAGTATCAAGACCTGAAAATCGAAATAAGGATGATATGGGATGTGCCAGTGGAAACTGTACCCATAATCATAGAAACACTAGGCACGATCTCAAGATCCCTGAAAAGGAATCTGGAAAAACTAGATGCTGAAGTAGCTCCAGGACTCATGCAGAAGAGTGTGCTACTAGAAACAGCGCACATAGTGAGAAAAGTGATGGATTCCTAAGGAGGCAGGATGCAACTCAGAACCCTACACTATAAAAACCACCCAGTCAAATAGGATGACTGTGATAGGCAAAAAAAAAATAATAATAATAATAAGTGATGACTAATGTAGCTTATCCAGCCAAGGTCTGACTTATGGTGATAAATCTTGAAAGAGCAACTGATTGATTTGCGTAAAACTATTCTATCTAACTGATCTACACAGGCAAAAACTCTTATAGAATTACAATTATATTTTGCTAATGATGTCCTAAAAATAAAAATCAGTGTTACGTGGATTTTGAGTAATTGGTTAATAAACTCTGACCAACGTTGATATAACGCCAAAATCGGGTGTGAATTAAACGTTTGATTTATAAAGGTTTAGCCATAAAGCCAAGCACTGAAGGGGCAATTCAGCCATTCGGTGTTTAAGACAGTGAAAAGAAGGAATTGGAGTGGTTGGACAGCAAGATGGAAGAAAGAAAATGGGAATGAAGGTAAAGTAAAAGGCCAAAATGTTGGTACAGCAGCCAGGGGCCGAAAGGACGTTGCAAACACCTTTTAGTAATATCTACGGAGCACCATGTGAGTAATTTAAAGCCGAATTCCCACGGGAAATACCTGTAGTTGCAGACACATAGAATTATGGAAAAATGAATATGCCCTGTGTAATCCCATCATGTGATTAAGCTCGCTGGCATCTGTACAAATTAAAATTTTTAAAACTGCTTAAAAATTTCACTCGTCATCAACTCCTAATGCAATGACATTGCTTCTTGTATTCAAATATTCCAGACACTTTACAAGTATACAACATCTCGAGAACCATCTATGTTGTACAGCATCATCCAATTACTTTTACAAGATAAGATCACACAGAAGGAACAAGATGCTCTGCGCAAAGTATCATTTTAAGGTCCCTATCTGAAAATGACATTACCAAAAGTAGTATTTTACAAAAATCAGAAACTATTAAAAAAACAAATGAATGTAGGAAAACAGTTCACAAAATCTTTGAACTAATAAAACCTTCACAGTCCAGGGAACTAAGCCTTGGACGCAAGAGTGCTCTTAAATTGTCCGAAAAGGTGAGGTTTCAAGATTGATATTGACAAAGAAGAATAAATTAATGATGAATAAATGAATGAACCTATCAACCAATATGCAGCACAGCTAAAGGTCAGGCAGCATACCCATTCAGTCATTACACCATATAAAGACTTTTTTTCATATTCCCAGTGACCTTGCAAGTCATTATCATCACGTAGATACACAGGTACCTTTGGAAAAGACATTTAAAAACTAACAAATATTTAGGCCTCCTTGAATATTTAGACCTCCTTACATATCACTCATACATACAAATGTATCTCGCAGTACAGGTAGTAAAAGTCATAAAGTCATTATAAGATACTGAAACGCAGCATCAAGAAATTAAAGTTCCTTATAACATTTTCACCTGAAAAGATAACTTTTCGACCGATACAAGGTCGGTAACAGATCGGACCAAACTTGATGTCTGCCTGTCAAATGAAGCTGTCCTTATGCCAAAATGAGCTCTTGTTCGTTGAACAGCACAAAAGTGATGTGAATATCTCTGTCCGGCAATTCTTCATTGTTATGAGGAAATCTTTAACTTCATAGAATAAGCTAAAAAGAAAAAATCAAGCTTTTAGTGAAGCGTTTAAAAACATTTACTGATAATTCAGACAAGGAAAAACTCTGGTGTATTTACTAACAATTCCCTCAAAGTCTATACAAAAGTTGTTCCAAGTCCAACATGCTCAAGCAATACACTTTAAAGATTTTTTCAATAACATCTGATTCGTCTTTGATATGTAACGACATAATTAACTGTATAACTCTTAACTTTTCAATACAGTAATCTTCAAAAATGTCTCCCACTTAGCCATCTGATTTCTTTAACAGTTCTTGGCTCCAGATTTCATCTCATGTTGAAGAAGGAGTTCTCCAGGTGAGCCCTATGAGGGAGAATCCAAGTGTCTGATGTCAACCTATTCATTGCTACAAGTATTACATAAGCCACACTACAAAACTGTGGATCAGCTTATTCCTAATGTTTTAAAAGATGACTTGATCTCAATGTAACAGGACCAGAAAATAGGGGGATATCATGTAATTCACAATTTGCTGTTTTACTGTGGACATGCCCTGATAAATATGGTATTTTTCTGTTCAAGTCCAAATACCTCTACAGTACTTACTCAAACTACTGAGTGCTTCTAAAGTTTTCCATAACTAGCTCAGAAGGTATGTCAATCAGGTATTTGTATTCCCATTGTATCATAGCTATTTCTTTTCTGTATTTGTTCCCATTATAAACAGATATCGGTCGAGAAATGAGTCAAAGATCAGCACCAGGATTGGTAAATACACAGGTCTTCTTCCATCAAGACAGTCTAACAACTCACAGTTCCTTCCTTCATTCATTTCTGAACATGACTCACCTCTCTAATCACTCTGTCGTTCTACAGGAGTGTTTGGAGCTGTTCCATCAGAAGTTATAATTTCTAATTCATTTTAGGCTCATGAGCGTCATAACCATAGGACATCCCCTCTTCTGGAAACACGAAAATTCGAGATGAGCTACCTAGGATAGGTGACAGGTCGTCAATCCTCCATTTGGGCATCTTTTTAGACAAGAACTGCCAAATTAATAATTCAAAGTTACCTTTAAATAGGAGCTAGTCACCAGTTTCTTGCAGATGCTCACTTTTTGCAAGATTAGCCACACCTGTCAGTCATATATAAGCTGCATAAGACTCCAGTCACAACAGCAATACATGCTTCGGTTGATACCTCCCGTAATATACATCTTTGAAGAAACCAATAATGGAATGTTCCTCATACTTGGTCTTATTTCTAAAGATCTGAAACAAAATAGAAAATAAAATACTGACATGTAGAGCTCCAAAAGTTGAAATAAACTATGGTATTAAAAGAAATGGTCAAGGGGCAAAATAACTCTTGACTTTCTTAATATGTAATTAAAAGTTTGTACCCACTATAAGAAAAGAAGCAATAAGTTGCTTACTTAGGAAGGAGGTATTACTCATAGTATTAGGTAGCAAACCTTGTCTTTTACCCAATTGGAAATATTCCATGGATGAAACAACTGTGAATGTTCAATTCCTGAAACTACACTTGAATTCTGAACTTTCTCAGTAATTAGAAAATGCTACCCTCATTAAGAAAAAAATTATAGATTTTTTTATATAGAAAACAGGTATTAATCGTGTGGCTAAAAGTGGTGACATCGTATCTCTAATATACACATTAGCATTCATATCTCATAATAAATGGAAAAAGTTTTAGAATCAGAAAGTAGTTTTGTTCAATATCAAGCTGAGAAATTACAACCAAACTACTCACTTTTACAAAACTGCACAACAAAAATTACATTTTTATAATAAAATAAGGTTTATATATACTTATTAAGTAATTACATTGCTTTTAGTTCCTACTTTTCACGGCAGCTTTTAAATTACGCGGTACTGCTCTATTTTTTTGGTGTAGGTAACAGACCCTGCCCACTTTCGGGGAAGAATAGGTACAACCCAGCTCAGGAGCTCAATTAGTTCATGCTCTATGTCTATGAGAGGGGAGGTGGGAGGGCTCCGATTATGTAACTACTTGGTAAGTATATATAAACCTTTATTTTATTATAAAAATGTAATTTTTTATATCAGTAACTTTCCAAGTAATTACGCTGCTGAATCCCACATAGACAGGAGGTGGGATACATGGACACCAACTACTCAAAAACACTTAGTAATGGAGATGAATTTGAAACTGATAGACAGCCAGCATTAGTAAATGCTTGTTGTAACCTTACCTGGTGAGAGAGATACGGCAGACGGGTACTGCCTCAGGTTGTTGCTCATCATCAACCTGTAGTGGTGCAGCAGTAAAGCTGAAGGTCGCCTCTACTTTAGTGGGTATTGTGCAACCAAGGAGTGCTCTGATGGTTGCCACAGCGTCATAAAGATATGCCCTTCCCCTTGGCACAGTATAAGAAAAACCTATCAAATAATCTTGTTACCTACACTTCACATAAAAACAAAACAAAACCAACCATTAAAATAATGACTGGTGGGTACTCCAGGTACACAGTACCCCCAGGCTTCCCATAACTCGATCACCTAAAATCAAGGTGAGGAGATAGAGAAATAGAAGATACACTCCTATCCTTCCTCCCCCAGTATCAAGCCTGCCACAGAGAATGGACCTAACGTACTGCAGTTTTCATATGTGGTCTCCACATCACGTAAGTAATTAGAGGCAAAAACAGATCTACACTTCCAATACGTAGTTTGAAGTTTAGTGGAGAGCAACAGATTCCATTTAAATGCCAACTAAGCAGCGACTGCCCTCACTTCGTGGAGGGCAGTCGCTGCTTAGTTGGCATTCAATATGGGTAAAGACTCTTCCTGAATACCCCTGTGGGATTCAGAGATTACTTCCCTAAGAAAGAAGGACAGCGAATTCTTGGACATGGAAAGAGTTGGGTTCTTTACGGAATATCAGAGGTTATGAGCGGGACCTCTAATGTTCTTGGTTCTTTCAATGTAATACTTTAGAGCTCTGACCAGACAGAGAGCGGGACAGGGATTGGATGGGGTTTCATTCTTTGCAAGGAACCCAAGAGTGAACATGCATACTGCGTCCCCTTGTGAAAAGCCAACTGGTTTGTCCAAGGCTTGTAATTCACTAAGGCCTGTAATTCACTAACTCTTTTGGCTGTGGCCAAGGCCACTAAAAAGAGGGTCTTCCTCATCAAGTCTCTCAGAGATGATGTGTGAAGAGGCTCAAAGGGAAGGCCTGAGAGCGTATGATATCCAAGTTCCAGGTACAGTAGTTGGTTTGTTTTCTTTCGAAGTATCGAAAGATTTAATTAAGTCCTTAATATTGTGATTTGCTGCGAGATCCAGTCCTCTGTGCCTAAAAACTGAGTTAAGTATGGATCTATAACCCTTAATAGTTGAAGTCATTAGTCCTCATGACAACTTCAGGAGGATTAAAAAGTCTGCTATTTGTGCTAGAGGGGTTTCAGAAGTCGAGATACCACGTCTTTGACACCAGCTGCGGAAAACTGACCACTTAGCCTGGTAGACATTAGAGGAGGATTGCCGCCTACAGTTGGCAATAGCCTTTGCAGCTGCTTTTGAAAGTCCTTTCGCTCTGACAAGCTTCCTGACAGTCTGAAGCCTGTCAGAGCGAGAGTGGACAAATCTTGATGAAAGCAGAGGAAATGGGGTTGTCTGAGAAGATTTCGTCACTGTTGGAGGAGTCTTGGAAGTCCACCAACATTGTGAGAAAGTCCAGGAACCATTCCCTCTGTGAAAAATGGGGCCACAAGCGTCATCGAAGAGTTGCTGTGCAACTGACTTGTTGACGACTTACCTCACCATGCAGAAAGGGGGGAAGGTGTACATGTCCAGGTTGGATTAATGCTGGAGTATTGCCGTCTGTTGCCCATGCCAGAGGATCCGGAACTGGTGAGCAATACAGGGGAAGGCCGTAATTTCTCGATGTCATTAACAGGTCTATCAATGGCTTTCTCCACCATTTCCACAGGTCGGTGCATACCTGTGGATTCAGTGTCCATTCTGTCAGCAGGACCTGTTTGCAGCATCTCAACTTGTCTGCGAGGACATTCATTTTGCCCTGAATGAAGCAGGTGACAATCTGTGTGCAGTTGTTCTGGGCCAAATGAGGAGATCTTTGGCCACTTGTCAAAGAGAGAACGAGTGCGTGCCTCCGATTCTTTACGTAGGCTAACGTTGTCATGTTGTCTAAGTTGATTGGGACAGTCTTGTCATACGTCACTGAAGCAGTGTCGGAGGGCAGGTGTACTGCTTTCAGCTCCCTCACATTTATGTGGAGAGGGCCAGCTGTACTGCTTTCAGTTCCCTCACATTTATGTGGAGCTTCCTTTCTTCTTGCAACCTTTGTCCCTGCAACTTCCAAATCCTGCAGATGAGGCCCCACCCCAGACCTGAAGCATCTGAAAATAAGGTTAGGCTTCGGTTAAATGGGTGTAATGATTTCCTGACTGAGAATCTCCCTTCTCTGAGCCACCACTGAAGGTCCTCCTTGATTTCAGGAGTGATGGGGAAGACAAACAAGTCCAGGAGCGTCTTCCTGCACCAGCTGGCCTTTAGGAAGAACTGAAGGGGTCTTGTGTGAAGTCTCCCTAAAGGCACGAACTTCTCTGTGAACAAGAGGGTGCCCAGGAGGCTCATCCACTCTCTGGCTGAGCAGAAAGGGAGAGCGAGGAATTTCTGAACCGTTTGAAGGCAGTACTGAATTCTCCTCTGTGACGGAAAAGCCCGAAAACTCAGAGAGTCGATTATCATCCCCAAATAGACGATCGACCGAGTCAGGACTAACTGCGATTTGGAAAAGTTGATTAGAATGCCCAGATCCTGGGCGAGGAGGAGTGTCTTCCGTAATTCTTCGGTGCAACAAGTTCTTGAAGGAGGACGTACGCACCAGTCATCAAGATAAAAGCATGCATTGATGCCCATCAGATGTAGCCACTTCGCTAACGGGGTGAGAACCCTGGTGAAGACCTGTGGGGCTGTGGAGAGGCTGAAATAGAGGGCCTGAAATTGGTAGACCCTGCCCGGGAATATGAACCTTAAGTACTTCCTGGATTCCGGGTGGACTGGAATGTGGAAGTATGCGTCCTCCATGTCCATCGTCACCATCCAAATCCCCTTGATGTATGGAGGACAGTATTGATTGACTGGTTTCCATCCTGAATCTTGTTGTTTTGATGAAGAAATTCAGGGCGCTTACGTCCAGGACAGGTCTCCACCTGCTGATGACTTGGGTACAACAAAAAGGCAGTTGTAAGTAAAACCCTTTTGAGTTCACGTCTTCCACAACCTCTACAGCCCCTTTCCTGAGCAGGGAGGTAACCTCCTCTGACAGGGCTGAAAACCTCTGTGAGCCTACAAAGTAGGATGTCAAGATGATGGGCGCTGACACCAGTGGGGGTTCTCCATTGAACGGGATGGAATACCCCTCTCTCAGGACTTCTATTACCCATGGTTCTGCCTTCTTCGCTTCGCATTTCCTACAAAAATGAAGATGCCTGGCTCCCACCAGAACACGGAGGACCAGATCCTCACTTGCTAGAGGAGGGTCTGGTAGAGGATTTCTTGACTGGGCGCACTGAAAGGAGCTTGGTGCGTGAACGGGACTGATATCCGGCTCTGCCACCTCGAAATGGCCGCTGCTGTAATGGAGAGTGTACACTGTTGCTAAAGGAAGCCGCAGGCGCATGCCTCAGCTGCTTAGATCGTTTAGTAGATTGTGCTAGTATATTCTGTGTCGTCTTTTTCTGTATTATTATTATTAAAATAGTTTAACCAGACCACTGAGCTGATTAAACAGCTCTCATAGGGCTGGCCCAAAGGATTAACATGAAATGGAGTACCAGGTCTAAGCCATGGGCAAAGCACTGGATGAATGGACCTCATCTCTAGGCTTTAAATTATGTTTTATAAAAATATAAAGTGAAAGAAAGGTGAAGAATTAGATCTAAAAATCAGAAATCATTCCATACCAATTGGCCAAACACCAAAATGTTTAGGATTAGTATTTGATACTCACCTGAAATCGAAATGTAAAACAGCATTAAATCTAATTCTATCAAACACTGCTTGGGGCGCCAATAGACATACCTTTACTGTACTGTATAAAACAATAGTGCTGTCTATCATTGACCATGGAAGTGAAATATATGGCTCAGCATCAGATGCAACGCTGAAAACGTTAGACCCAGTTCATAACAAAGGCCTTAGAATATATTCAGGAGCCTTTAGATCATCACCAACCTCATCTTTACAAGTTGAATGTAGTCAACTACAACTTTGAATGTTGTGAACTACAACTGTCTCTCCATAGAGAGTTTGTAACAATGAAGAGTGCCCTGAGAATTCAGACAATTGATTCCCCAACCAAAAAATTATTTGAATTAAGAGATGTATTTATAAACAACCTTTCCCTCTTAACGCTGAGATGTATTTATAAACAACCTTTCCCTCTTAGAGCTAGAAGACTGTTTGAGTCGTTGAAATATAAATGTGCACTTGCCTTCAATAGTAAAATTACCTCCTCCATGGACTATGAATAAAATAAGAATTTGCACATACTTAAGATACAGTATTTATCAAAAAGTTACTCATATACCCCAGAACACCATAGACAACATATAATAGAACATATAAGCCGAAAAGGTCCGCAATATGCAATATACACAGATGGATCTAAATCAGAGTAGAGAGAGGGGTACGCTGCATTACCCCAAGACAAAATTTATCAATTCTCTCTACCTGATAATGCCTCTGTATTTACAGCTGAGTTATGTGCAATAACATCAGCCATAAAAATAATTAAAGAAACCTCATGTAACAATTTTGTAATTTTTAGCGACTCTACAAGCGCCATCGAAGATATTTAGAGTCACAAATCAAAAATTAACATTGTACAACAAATAAAGTCATTACTCCACAAGTTATATAATAATGGGAAAAAATATAGAAATACGCTGGATCCCTGCCCATGTAGGGATTAAGGGAAATGAAGAGGCTGACAAAGCAGCTAAAGCAGTAGCCCATATGACATGATCTAATGTAAATATCCAGTAAACGATTACTATAACACATGTAAAGTAAAGTAGTCCATACTTGTCTGACACATGGACACTTAATGAGCAGTCCACGAACCAGCTCCCAAATGCTCAGAATGCAAAGTGATAATAACAGTTAAACATGTGTTATGCAAATGCCCAAAATATAACCATCATTGGTTTTCAACTTTTGACTCAATTTCAATATTCATGAGGAAATGTAAATTAATTGATAAAGGATAAAAGGTTAATTTTTGAAAATAGAAAATTCCACGGGGCAACTAATATAAAAAAAAGTCCCAATTTTAAAAAATCTTCAGTTATTTAGAATTTTGTCATTACTCAGTTTTATTTTTTTAAGTATACATATGAAGCTTAAGTACAGTAAATGTATTTAATTGTGCATGTGTTCTAGCGTGGAAGCATATGCCTTTTTGCATATTTTTAAAATTTCATTATTCATTTATCATTTAGTCCCAGTGCTTAGCCTATGGCTTAGACCTGGTACTCCATTTCATTTTAATGCTTTGGGCCAGCCCAATGAGAGCTGCTATTCAGCTCAATGGTCTGGTTAAACTATTTTAATAATAATAATACAGAAAAAGATGACACAGGATTTACTTGCTCAATCTACTAAATGACCTAAGCAGCCGAATCGTACGCCTGTGGCTTTCTTTAGTGCCAGTGTAGACTCCCATTACAACAACGGCCCTTTTGAGGTGGCAGAGCCGGATATCAGTCCCGTCCACGCACCAGTGCACCCAATCAAGAAATCCTCTACCAGACCCTCCTCTAGCAAGTGAGGATCTGGTCCACCGTGTTCCGGTGGGAGCCAGGCATTTCATTTTTGGAGGAAATGGGAAGCGAAGAAGGCAGAACCATGGGTAATAGAAGTCCTGAGAGAGGGGTATTCCATCCAGTTCAACACAGAACCCCCACTGGCATCAGCGTCCATCAGCTTAACATCCTACTTTGTAGGCTCACAGAGGTTTTTGGCCTTGTCAGAGGGGGTTACCTCCCTGCTCAGGAAAGGGGCTATAGAGGTTGTGGAAGACGTGAACTCGAAGGGGTTTTACAACCGCCTTTTTGTCGTACCCAAGTTATCAGGAGGTGGAGATCTGTCCTGGACGTAAGCACCCTGAATTTCTTCGTCAAAACAATAAAATTCAGGATGGAAACCAATCAATCAGCACTGTCCTCCATCCATCAAGGGGATTGGATGGTGATGATAGACATGGAGGACGCATACTTTCACATTCCAGTCCACCCGGAATCCAGAAAGTACTTAAGATTTGTGTTCCAGAGCAGGTCTACCAATTTTGGGCCCTCTGTTTCGGCCTCTCCACAGCCCCAAAGGTCTTCACCAGGGTTCTCGCCCCATTCGCAAAGTGGCTACATCTGATGGGCATCAATGTATGCTTTTATCTTAATGACTGGCGCCTACCTTCTCCTTCAAGAATGTGTTGCACTGAAGACTTGCAGAAGACACTCCTCCTCGCCCAGGATCTGGGCATTCTAATCAACTTTCCCAAATCGCAGTTAGTCCTGACTCAGTTGATCATCTATATGAGGATGATGATCGACTCTGAGTTTTCGGGCTTTTCTAGTCACAGAGAAGAATTCAGTCCTGCCTTCAAACTCTGCCCTGAAAGATGAAGTGCAGAAATTTCTGTGAGCCCAGATGATTAGGGACATGGAAATAAGCATCTTGCATGTCCAGGGTGACCATCCAGTTCCCCTGCTGCACTGAAGACATGACTGAGCGCACTGTCTTCATGTGGAACTTTGTCTTCAGTATGAACGCATTCAGGGCACTGACATCAAAAACAGGTCTCCAGCCCCCTGAGGCCTTCGGACCAAGAAAAGGCGGTTGTGAAAGCCTAAGCCTTCTCGTTGGCAATCTAGTACCTCTTCCACCACTCCCTTGATGATCAAGGATTCGACTTCTTGAGAGTAAACCAAAAACTTTGTGGAACCTTCTGAATACACTGTCAAGGTGATCGGTGATGTTACTAAGGGAGGAGCTTTATGAAAGGAATGGCGTAGCCCTCCTTGAGTACCTTGACTACCCAAGGTTCCTCTCCTCTTGGGGTTGGTCTTGAATGTAGACGTATTAATGGACTTTGTAGGATGACACAAGCTTGATCTAGGTCTAGGCTGGGTTTTCGGTTTCCCCCCCCCCCACAAAAGGGCTGAGGCTGTAAGGGGGAGAACGATCTCCACGTGGAAGGCGCAGGTGCCCTCGGACGTCTAGTAGATTGTGCTAACAGGTCGGTTGTAGACTTCTGCAAGTCTGAAAGAATGTCCTTCACACTGACTTGCAGAAGAGGTGAGAGCCCTTTGTTGGCCGAACCGGTTGAGCTTCAGACTGTCATTCGATGGGCCGGAGTTCAATTCCCGCGGCCGGCTGATGAAGAGTTAGAGGAATTTATTTCTGGTGATAGAAATTCATTTCTCGCTATAATGTGGTTCGGATTCCACAATAAGTTGTAGGTCCCGTTGCTAAGTAACCAATTGGTTCTTAGCCACGTAAAATAAGTCTAATCCTTTGGGCCAGCCCTAGGAGAGCTGTTAATCAGCTCAGTGGTCTGGTAAAACTAAGGTATACTTAACTTTTTTAGCAGAAGAGGTGAGACTTATCCAAAGGAGCAAAAAGTAGAGCTGACTCCTGTGTTGGTGAGGCTCCTTTAGAAGTGAAAGAACACCAGAGCTCCCTCTTTTTTAGCACACCCATTGAAAAGAGAGAGGCGGCTTCTGAAGAGCTGTCTCTAACTGCCCTATCGGTGCACAAAAGTATCCCAGCCAGTCAGAGGTAAAGTATTAAGCAAGATCTGGACAGCCTTCGATCTTTCTCGCTAGAGTCCCAAGAGCCCAATCGAGACAGCTAAAAATTTTGATAACCTTCAAAATGTTCTTGATAAGGTTATCAAGTTCAGGAGAGGAAAACATTACCTTGGCCATAGAAAAGGCTGTTCTACGAGCTGAATCTACTAGACTAGAGAAGTCCCCTGGGAGGAGGCAGAGACTCTCAAGGAAGGAGCTTCCCTGGTGGTATAGAATGAGTACCTCATCTTCATTAGTTGCTCTCTCTTAGAGGCCAGCTAGTTATGCACCTCTCAGAGAGCTTTCCTCATGAAGAGAAAAGAACTAATTTAGGCAGCTTGGTACCCTCAGAAGACTGCTTCCTCATGAGGAAGGTAGAAGCTGGAGAAGCTGGAGCACCAGGAACGAAGAAATCTGGAAAGCTATCCAGGATAAATCTCAAAAGAGACGAGTATGCTGAAGAAGGTACCACATCCTGAACAACCTCTTCCTCCTCTGAAGAGATATGTGACAAAGACTTGTCTTTGGTTTCAGGAACTGTAGAGGTTTTCTTCAACAACCCCAAAAGCTCTGTCAACTGTTGCTGGAGTGGGACTTACAAATGATCCTCTTGAACCGATGATGACGATGGCGAATGAGAGGAAGGCGCCAGGTATCTGGAAGATGTCGCCGGGCCCTCAGCTGTTGGTGCTTGAAGCTCGGGAGTTGGTGCTGGGTGCTCAAAAGCAGAAGTGAGGCGCGAGACAGTGGGCACCGGGTGCCTGGAACAAGTCGGGTGCTTTGGGCACTTGTAGCGCTCACGATTGTCTCCCAATGAGTGACAAGGGTGAACTGGAGAAGCGAACTGGTCCTGAAAGCTGCAGGAAGGTAGGGGACTAACCTCCCTGTACCTCTTGACTGCCAAAGGAGAGGTATCACCAAGCTCCGCATGTCTCTTGAGCAGGCACGATGAGGCAGGGTAGCAATACGAGCACTTCTTGTCCAGGCTGGAATCTTCCGAATCGGAGGAAATTTGATGCACTGGAGTGTCTTTCCAATGGCACATAATCGAAGCCTGGGAACGAATGACAGGCTCAACTGAGGGGGCGACTGCCCGTTGGTAAACCTCACTAACCTTGCTTGGTCCTCCGGTATGTCTTCTCCCTGGTGGGGTGGGGGGGGGGTTAGCAGGATAGGGACCTTCGTCTAGGAGCACTGGTGGGACAGACGGCCACCTCCTCAACATTCACAATACTGTCACTTCTTACTGCACTGTCACTAGGCACATTTTTCTCCATTAAAGATCTAATAGCGGACCCCACTTCCATAATGGTATAGGGTAATAATCCTAACTTCTCGCTGAACCTTGATTTAAGGCTGAAAATGGTGTGGAAAGCAGAATCATGGGAACCTGGATCGGAGTAAGTGGTAAAGTAGGACGACTTAGGATGGGAGAAACAGGAGGAATTGGAGGAGTAACAGCTCTATCATCCATTATACTATTAAAGGAGTAGATTCTGTAATAGCCATAAGGATTGCCTTCCTCTTTCTATCTCTTTCAAGTTTCTCTAAATGAAATTTTAAGGTCTTCCATTTTTTATCCGCCCAATGCTGATACTCTATGTAATTATTATCCTTATTACATTCTTGCCCCCTACATTTAGTGCATTTAGTATGAGAATCGTAAGAAAATTTGGTCGACCTAGTTTTACAACCCTCAGAGCAGAAGCAAATACTAGATGAGCTAGAATCCGACATGTTAACTAAAGAAATTTCCAAAGTTAACCACAAAAAACAATCCACTAATGACTGAAAGCCACAACAACAACAAATTCTGAATACTTCACCAAGATCGAGCAAATAAACATCCGAAAAAGCAATGAAGCAGCTGCGGAAAAACTCACGATGTTGATTGGAAGCCAGAAGGAAACGAACTGAGCTCTCTGCTAAGTTGTTCCTCTAAGTCCCGAGTAGTGGAAGGGACCTTGTCACCTACACGCAAACAATAGAAGTGCCGACGCACAAATTTTTAATTTTTAAGCTGCAGTATATTACAAACCAATAGCATGTAAGTACTTAGTAATTTACTCATATAAAAAGACAAATTTATGACCTGACCTAACTAATTGCTTCTGCAATTTATCTGCTTCCCTCCTTTTCCTATATCTGATGCTTTTAAGCATAAAGTCCTTGGGCCAATCCCTATATTCCTCAAATCTAATTTCTAGATCACACTCTGTACTCCAGCAGCTAGTACGAACAGTATGCTGATCTACCTCAAAATCTGGCATCCTGTTTACACAATAATCATTCCTACATAACCTGATGTTATTTGTTTTGCTTCAAGTGGAGGACATCCTCAGAAGATTAAAATTACAGTACCGTGACAGGATCAAACAACCAAAATTCATAAAATGCCAACAATCGCCTTTACCCAATGGCAGCAAGGAGAATTCTGACTAGAGCTAAAACATTCAAACACACCTGGTGGAGAACAGGTGAACTAGACAGTCTTCCCGGTAAGACAAACGATCTTCTTCTATTGATTGAATGCCAATTCACCTATCGGCGTGGAGATATAAGCTAACTTTAACAGCAGGTAAGATTCATCCCAAATAACAATTGTCTACATAAGCATAACCAAACAGATATATGACAGTGACTATCTTGATATGAAAACAATACCTTTCCCACTCTATTCTCCAACTCAAAATATATGAGACTGATGACTACCACATCACATATCCTGACACTATAACAACACAGAAATTAGAATGTATGTTGATAGTGAAGATAGGAGAACTAAAAAAAAAAAAAAACTCTGCTAATATTCATGACCTGGTCATAGCTTAAAGTTTAGTATACTGTTTGTGATGTGTTACATAATGGTATTCCATCTTGGGATAGGGACGTACACTCATGAGACTAGTTTTCATTTCTTAGGTGAAGTAAAATTATCTAAACATGGTTAACACAATGAACTTTAAGGCTGCAGAATTAACAAAATATCTGATGTATATTGCATGGATGCAACATCAGTAGATGGTATGGGGACAGAAGCACTTATTTTATTCCTGAGTCTTAGGTTCCTCACATCGACTAGTACCTTCTGCTGATTACACCTTTCTGGAGTGGCTAAACTGTGTTATGATGTAACGAAGAATTCTTGGATGGATGGATGTACAGTACAAGTCATTACATAAACATCAAGAAGGGAACTCATTATCATATATCTAGACAATAAAGAAAATAATTCAGTACCACACTTCCAATAGGGATCTCAAAACCTGATGGGTGAAGCACATCATAAGAAGGTTGTACAACAGTTAGAAAAGCAGCAGAAATGAAAAAAGCAGGACAATGACCCATACGAAGGCCCAGCAACTCAGATTAAATATGACAAGGCAAACTAGATAGGAATCCAGACAAAATGCAGCAGACACAAGTCAGGAGAAACCTAATTTCATGCCTAACCCCAAAAATGATGGAACCTGATGCAAATATGTAAAACAAGAAAATGATAACTTGTGAAGGGGTTCCCTACACTCTTCCATTGTGACCTGCATTCATATGTTTCCAGGCAATGACAAGATAATCATTATTAGCATCTCCTAATTGTGACGAGATATACAAAATAGCTTTCGCCTGTCAACTGATTGACTTAAGCTTCCAGGTCACCAATAGTTATTACATATTTGACAAGCAAACCTTCAGCAAACTAAATTTTCCATCCATTCCAATAACAACAATACCATGAATAAAGAAGTATTGAGTAGAATACAAAACAAAGCAAATGATACAATAAGAGAAATGTCAAAATAGTTCCTATAAAAGAGCCTGACAATTTAAGGCGTCATAAACTCTCTAACTTTGAAGCATCAGTCTCAGTGATGCTGGCAGGAGTAGAAAAGAAATAATATCTCCACAATAGGGAAGAATAACTAATTGGTATATGGGCATTCAAGGTAAAATGTGCTGTATATACAATATAAATGAATCAGAATATTAGTTTGTTTTATATACATTCTTAGTATTCATGCCATGTCTTAGTTGGATGTAGGATAGGAAATAAACAGATACTGTGCATAACTCACACAATCCTTGGCGAACATCAGTGATAGCAAAGTACAAAAGCAAATGACTTATTCAAATGTGATTATATGTATTACCTTGTCACTGAAGCATGCTGGACTATAGTTGAGAGATTGTCCGATGGAGAAACTGAGCTTAATACTTCACCTCTGGCAAACAGTGGACCAGTTTTTCAGCCATGGCTGCAAGAGTTAAGATTATCTTAGTGATCTGATAAGATCTTAAAATTTTTTTCTGTAATAATCTACAGTTATTATTCCCTTGAAGCAATAATAACTCCTCATAACATCACATCTAACCCATGATGATGCCACTTCTCTAACCTAACCTGAGAATTAATGCAGTTAAACCCTCTTCCTCCTATTTTGTATTTTATTGTCCAATCATGCTATGCCATGGAAATGTGAATAGTTTCATGGCTGCTAATCCAGGCAATCAAGCTTTGAGGCTTGTATTCAAAGATCATGGCTATGCACTTAGTGAGTCACTCAGCATGAGTAGGCTACTAGACACTTGAGACTAATATCCCAGAAAGACACCCATGTGTAACACATACAGCAAAATGTTATTTGAAACAGACTGCTAGGCAGTGGGAATAAGCAGTTCATGTGTAAACTCTGTATGTTTACTAACTCCTTTAGACAGTGTGAACTAAAGATTTTCACAATCATACCCCCCCTGTTCGTGAAGTTCCCTCAAACCTGTTTATCTCTCACTTGGCTGGTTTAAATTTTGTACAAATCAATGGAAAATGTAACTTAGTTCTTATGAACCATTAGAGGGTTCAGTAATAGTGAATATTGGGGAGTCAGGGCCATGGTTCTTCCCTAGCCTAGGAAAGGTTAGGTAGGACAAGGTAGACAGGATGGGCCAGGTTAGGATTTATAGGCCAGCGAGCAATTCAAGTCACTGTGCATCCTGACAAACATTGGAGAAGGACCGGGTGATCTAATTAAAGTCCACATTACAACATTTTCATTTGTAGCTTGCCAATTAAATTACATCTTCTTTAGAACAGGCCGGGCCAAATTACTAGGCTAGGGCTATGTTCATCACACCTTGGACAAACGGCCTGTCCTAAAATGGCTGTATACATCTGCAAATGTCAGGCATAACTATATGTCTGAAATATTAACATAGAACATGAGTTTTCTGTGCCTTCATATGGACTATGCCTCCCCATTATACTTTACCATGAACCAAAAATATTACTTTCTTTGACCAAACAGGCGCCAATCTTTACTAGCCTACCATAACTTACCTATTGATAGCCACATGGAAACATAATATAATAAAAGCTACACTTACTAGGCTGGCATATTGGTGGTGGCCTACGTACACTTTTAATGTTGTAAATACCATTCAGATAGCTCAGGTCACACTCATTTTGGTTAACCATTTCCGGGGTTAAGTCCACAATAGAGGCCATTAACGAGGCACTACTTTCCTATGAATTTAGTTTCCAACGACATGCAAATCGCGAAACGAGGACAGTGAAGACCGGCCAGTGACAGGCTCATACCGAGCAGACGACGTGAAACGTAGTTGCCAATTTCCGAAAATGTTTTTGCCTGTTTCACTAAGAGCTGATGTGCGGTCACAGGCGCACGCATGAGTGTGGACTGAAGAAAAGCTATAGATGACCGTTTAATCCCAATGTAGTTTCTAGTTTCTTCCTTTAGGCACTTTCAAAATATAACATACAGTTCCTTTAATTTCCAGTGCATTGGCAACGATGCTATGATGCCCGTAAAACAATTATGGATGTCTTTGTAATGATCCAAACATTGTCAGCGATATATGCACAGTCATTTTGCACTGAAATAGGGTATTAATTCCTATGTTTTAGTTCAGTTCAGTAAATAAATAAAAAAATCAGTTTTACCAAAAATAAAAGCATTTTAAACAGACTAATGATTCTGAGTTCTAGGATATCCTACGAAACAATACAGCTTCCCACCCACCCAATGATTGCCGTGGAAGTGAGAGAAAATTTGTAAGGAATGTCAACGAGTACTTATTTATATTTAAAATTGTATACGAACTATATTACATACATTGACTGAAATCACCAGTCGAAAAACTCATTGCATAGTTGTACATGTCTACGGAAAACAGTAATGTATGATTCTAACATTGCGCACAGACACACACACACACACACACGCACACACACACGGACTTTCTTAATTGCTCAATTGTCTCGAGTTGGTGTAGAATACGTGGACTTACTGATTGTTCCGGACTTCCGACCCTTTTTCATTCCCTTACCGGCTACCTACTGAAACACTTCACACCATATGCTGCTAAAATTCTTTAGCTTTGAGTTCGTCTTGGTCTGGTCACTGATATTAGCTGTGGTGGTTCCTGAAGGGGGTGACACTCCATCTGAATAGACTTCAATTCCGCACCGCATTTCTAATAAGTATCACAAGCCTGTTAAACTTTTTATCAGAAATACTAATTATAATTGTTTTTTTTTTAATATTTTCAGTTTTATCTTTCAGGAAAAGGATGATTCACGGCCTAAAAGTGATATTTACTCATTTTACCCATTATCATTATTTTTAAATATATATTTTTATTAGGAATTTTTATTCAATTGACTAAAAATGATTTTCACGAGTCATACGAATTATTATATTATTATATTTCATTAGATAATATTTTTTAAATACCTAAACAAATTCTTATTTTAGGAGACCTTCCACGGCATAAAAAAATAATATTCACAGGGAATATGAATAATTTAAAATGTATTTTATTTCTTTTAAATGTAAAAAAATTCCTGCCATAGGGGGAAAGGCTTTCCCCGTCTCTGGGCCTCGAAAAGATTTTCACGAGTCACACAAATTATTATTTTATTTCAGATAAATATTATTTCAAATACTTTAAAAATTTCTATCTTAGGGGGAAGGGATGTCGAACGGCCTAAAAATGGTTTTTGCTATTCATACGAGTTATATTATATTTCAAATGTATATTGTATTTTTTAAAATCCTATCTAAATGGGAATTATTATTATATATTAATAAAATATTTTAAAAAATTAAAAATTATTTTTAGTCACACGAATTATTATTGTATTTTAGATACATTTCTTTAGAATTAAAAAAGGAATTTTGTGAGTTCTACGAATTATTGCTATATTTTGAATTTACATTATTTAAAAAAAAAAAATTCCTATCTTTGGGGGAAGGAAAGTTCACGACCTAATACAGATTTTTACGAGTTATATGAATTAATATTATCTATAATATATATACGCGCGCCCACACGCACACACACACACACACACACACACACACACACACACACACACACACACACATATATATATATATATATATATATATATATATATATATATATATATATATATATATATATATAAAGAAGACTCTGTAGAAGTCTCACTTTCCTGTTGCTGCTAATTTGAAACTCTCTTCCTGTTACCGTTTTCCCTTATTAAATTTTAAGGCCTCCGTGGGTTTTCGTGGCACCCCTATTAGGGTCAAGTCCAAGCAGGCACTGTCTTCCTTCGCCTTTCTTCTTATTGCTTTCTTCAATTTCCATTTTGCATTCTGTAGATTTCTTATCGATTGAGGACAGAGAAAAAAATCGAGATTATGAAGGCACAAGAATATCGCCTGAAGGACACAAATGACTGACAGGGCTATACAGAAGGTCTTGAATAAAAGTCACTAAAACAAACACAAGTAAGTTTAGGGAAATACGGTTCAGCCATTTCCTATTTCTTTTTCCTGAAGTGGCCATGCTCTAAAGCATTCAAGTTTTATGCAGAATTCCTGGTCAGCATTTCCATCTGCGATGAACTGAATCCATCACGTTTGCCGATTCCCAAGGTTCGTGTTTCATATAAAGGTTGTATCTGTTCGTCGACATGTGAGATGTTTTTCATATTCGTCTGAAGTAATCATAGGATCCGTCGAAGCCAGAAAGTGAAGGTCATTTAATGTATCAGACGAAAACTAGAAGAATAACAGATATCGTAGAATGTTAGTTCTCCCAGGACGTCCTTTTCTGTACTGAATTTCTTGTAGAATGTATAACGACAGACACTTACGAGGGTACGTAGACTACTGTACATATTTTTTTTAATATTTTACTAATAGCGCTGTTCTCAAAATACCTGTTACAGAATATTTTATTCAAATAAAATCTAGAAGCGGTGTTTCCCCACTACGTCCAAAACACAGTTACTATTCACCTTAATTATTACGTCGTTACCACATGCACATATTGTACTTGAGTGTCTTCCACGCGACGTGCACTGGGGAACGAAATCGGAAAATTGATGAAGATTAAGTGCGCGGTGCTATTTAGAGAAAGGCTAATGGCCACTGATAAATGGATTCATCCCTCGGGATTCTTCAGAGCTTTGGGAAGTGAAGTGAGCAAACACGCATCCCTCGGTTCGTTTCTTTGGTGGTGTTAAGAAGCTAGGAGGAAGTGGCAAATTGGTCTCAATAGTGAATACTTTTATTTAATTTGAAATTGTCTCTCAAGGGTAAAAGAGCAGGAAACTACAGAATAAAAATTGTTAATGTCTAGTCAAACCATAGACACACTGGGAAATATGGCTGCCAAATCCCATAGCTGAAATAATTGATAAGGTGTTTGAATAGAAATGACTCTATATTCAACTTCCAATGACTGCTCGGGGATTTTGGCGTCTTTGAAAATATCCAGTTTTTATATTCAAGGGTCACCCTTTTCACTGGTCATCAGTTTTGCGTATTTTAATTTTATTTTACAAGATCAATTGCGTGCAATATGTAAAAGGCAATAAAGCTTTCAAACTGCTGATTTCATAACATTCAGTTATTAGATGTTTGTACATACCAGACAAGTTTCAAACAAAGCACTAATAAAATAGTAGTCATTGGAATTGCATTTACAATTACAAACGTAATACTGTTGCAAACAGGTATGAGGCGGTTAGGTTCTGCGCACATTCTTATACATATCATTGCTCCTTCTCCCTGATGACTCCTAACAAGTGTTCTCTAATGAAATATATTCGCCATGCATAATTATATCATGAAAGGCGGAATTTTAGTAGTTGCTGCAAAGACATCTAATGACTGAATACATGATTTCAAATAAATATACTCATTATAAAAGAGAAAGATTAATTGAGATATTTATTATATCGAGAGAGAGAGAGAGAGAGAGAGAGAGAGAGAGAGAGAGAGAGAGAGAGAGAGAGAGAGAGAGAGAAGGTGGGGAGTTGGGACTGGATAGAAAAATTTGGAGTGTAAGATTTTTCAGGCAATAATTTCTTAATCTGTTTACATGATGCAATTTAAAATCAGTAATATATATATATATATATATATATATATATATATATATATATATATATATATATATATATATATATATATATATATATATATATATATATATATATATAATGTCAAATCATGGTAATTCAAATGGTCGAATTATGAGCCATCCCGATATGTAGTAAAACTTTAGTCTTGATACCTACTCATTGATGTTGGTCTCAAAAGGCGAATAAAAAGTATCGAAGAGCAAAAGCTCCATATCATCATTAAAAAGTAGTGATCAATGCTATGCTTTGTTCTGATGTTTCTTTCTATCTTCCTAGTAAAGACGGAAGTCCTAATCTTCTGGAAGTTATGACCAGTAGTCGTCGCAGCCCCTGAATAAAACGGCACAACTTTGTGGTCGAAGAGAAATTTGAGACTCTGCATAACCTCTCAACTTTCACATTGGATTTCGATTTGGCTTCTCCGGGCACGAAAATGATAAAAGGTGAGATCGTCAGAAATAACATCATTATTGCTACGTCTGCGAGATATCTGCTTCTAGAAGAAGAGGTTGCTCGGTAACGACAGAGCTTAGCTTCATTATAAAAATGACTCTCGTTTCTCTAGATATCTATATTTTAGCGTCAAGTTGCTTGCTTTTCGTTTCCCGTTTTATAAAACATTATATTTTCTATGGTTACGAGTCACTGCAAAAAGGGCTTGCGTTAAAGAACAAAATATCTTCCTGAAGGGTGACGAACAAAATGCAGACCTCAAATCGAGAGATACTTTCAGTCACTGATGCAAAGGGAAACCTAGCAGCCTTCTCTTCTGGATTACAAGCCCCCTATTATACTCTACTCATCTGGTCGGAAGCATTTCGATTTACATTTATTTGAATAATGTCATTCCGCCCACCTGCACTGATCAAATACATGGCTTTTATGGTCGAAGTGATCAAGATATTTTTGAAATAATTTATTGTCATTTTGTTATTATTATTACTTGACTCTTGCACAACACTGAACAATCCAAAAGTGTCTTGGACATTCTGAAGAAACTTCCATGGGAATGAATCCCTTAAGTTTGACTGTGAAACAAGCTGCAACTTCACTTTACATAAACATGAGTCGAAATATACCAACAGACAAGCGAATGAATAAATGTAACTATAAATGCATCCAATAAGGGCAGTTTGTAAAATTGAATACTAAATGTTCTGACGCATTTAGTAGCCCTATATGATTCATTTCTTTTTAAGTCAACAAGCCCATACTTTGGGAAAAAAAATATTCTGTATTTATGGTTTGCTTATGCAGGCAATAAGAACTTCTGCTTGAGATGCTTCAAGGGTTACCAGAACTCAAAAGGTCATATCTTCATGCACGAGCTTTCTCTTTCGAAACCCTTTGGCTGGAAAACTCATTTGAACTTGTTTGCAGACTACAGATGCTCTTGAAAGGAAGCAGAGCACATTCTGTATACTTAGGCCGTTGCTTTCAACGAAAATCGTACTGTACTGGGAAGAGTAAGAGGATGAAACAAGAAAGGGGTTCAGAGCATTTAATATAAATGCCATTTTTTTTTTTACGAAAGAACTGATGAGTAGGTACGTTTACAAGAGTGTTATTGAGTTAGGATGTTTGTATACTATTTTCATGTGTGTATATATATATATATATATATATATATATATATATATATATATAATATATAATATAGACTTTCTTTTGGTGTCAAAATCCCCGGATGTTGTGGCAGTTTGTGATAATTGTCAGTCAAACATTCATTCTATCAAGAAATGTTTATATGCATATATGCATCAAACACCCTGGCAGATGTATCCAAAAATTAAAGAAATGAGTTTATTCTGTATTTTACTTTTTCCCTTTCTAGTAGGCTACCTTCTCTTTTGCCTTCCCAGATGTGTACATTCCCTCTGAATATTTATTGTTCCTTTACATTTTGTGAATGAACGCCAGCGGTGAACAAAGGCCAGGAAAATTTACAAGTGTTTCCTCTTGTGAGTAAGAAAATAGGAAAAGCTGAATTGCTGTGGAAACGTTTTCGCTGTGGGAAATATCTTTTTGATGTGGACCTGAAGCTTGACGAAAAAAGTTAGATTGCAATTTATGGAGAGAGAGAGAGAGAGAGAGAGAGAGAGAGAGAGAGAGAGAGAGAGAGAGAGAGAGAGAGAGAGAGAGAGAGAGAGGAGGGGGTTAAGGAGCAGAAAGAGAATCTTGGACGGGAAAATTGTTGAGGCAATAAATCTTTAATCTGATTAAATGATGCAAAAATTAGTAATATATATACATACATATATATATATATATATATATATATATATATATATATATATATATACATATATATATATATATATATATATATATATATATATATATATATATATATATATTAGAGAGAGAGAGAGAGTCTTATAGAAGCTATTATAAAGAGTGAGACACATGTTCTTACTGTAATGAATCAGAACACCCGAGATAGGAATGAAGCATTCTTATTCAAGCGCCGAGACAGAAACAAAATGTCAGCGACTGTTCCTGGACAGGACGTGATAGCCTGCGTCAGCATTCCAACGCCCAAAGGCGTGGGTGAAAGGTTATGACGGACATTTTGCAAACTGTCAGTCGTGAACTCGTCGTCGAGAGAAGGGAGATGGTGAAGTTAGAAGTGGTGATGGTTCAATGGAGGGACTGGTGACGCAGTTGGTGAAGAGTTGCATAATCGACACGCCTCATGGACTGTGACACATAAGAAGTTCACCGCCTGAACACTGTAAAGAGAGAGAGCCGAAGAGTACAGTATTGCGGTGGCGGTGTGTGTGCAAGTGTAACCCATAACCCATATCTCCGTGTTGACGTGACTTAAGTTTTTCATAAGTCTCTCCTGAACGCAGTTTTTGCCAAGTCCAAGTTCGGACTTGTCTTATTTAGTCTCGAATCTAGTCGACTCCTACCGAAGCAGTTAGCCTGAAGGTGGAGCCTTTTATTCCAAAGGGATAGTAAAGAAAAACCCAGAGTTACTGGAATTAAACTGTCATCTAAAATGAATGAAGCGTGTTCCTTGGAAGAATGAACCCCCAACGTTCTCGGTCCATTCCCCCTTAGTTCTGCCTGTAACAGAGGTAGAAAAGTTGGTGCCGGCTTTGGTGGGATTCAAGAAAGAAGAATTACTCAGAGAACATGACGACACGAGAAGAAAGAAACAGCGAGAGAGAGAGTGCAGTGTTTTCCACCGAAATATCCCTACCGTTTACTAACACCCGCCCTATTGCCCAAATATATAAGACCTGCCGCTCTACTTAGAAAACGAGAGAGAGAGAGAGAGAGAGAGAGAGAGAGAGAGAGAGAGAGAGAGAGAGAGAAGTTCACCGATACACGCGCGCGTTAATGAAGAGCGACATTATTTATCACTGAAAAGTATTGATGAAATAAAAAAGAAAGCTAGAGGAAGAAAACTGGAAGAAAGAAGAAACTGGTTGAAGAAGTGAAGAAGCTGAAACAAACAGCCAAAGAAGACATCTCCGACAGCGCAAACAAGAGAGGGAAGTCTACGTACCTGACGGCACTTCAATTCAAGGCACACATCTATACACACTTATAAACATAAAATTCTTAATTGTCAAATTTATGAAACTGCTTTGATACGATACTTCATTTAGTTATCTCATTTGAAACACAAGTATTCCACTTAGATTAAATAGACATACAGTCAATCTTGGCAAAATGTTTCTTTCTTTACTAATTATTACTCACTATTTTACTAAACAATACTCTATTTATTTATTGTGGTATTTACTAAACTGTGTTAATAATATAATTTTAAATTTTTATTTTCTCATCTGATGCGAATTATTGAAGTGCTGAATTAATTTTTTTTTTTTTTTGGTGTGTGTTGACGTTATTATTGGGGGAGCATCCCTTCCATTACTCAAGTTCCCAACCAATCCCCACTGTGTCTTTACTGCCTTTTTGAGATTAAAATTAAATCAGGGTTAGTTCCCGATGTTTAAATATATGCTCAAGAGAAAGATATCTATATTTGGAAAAACGAACCCTTTGATTTTTACAAGCCAAGCGCGTTGATTAAATATTGCAACCCCTACAAATCCTCCAACGACATCAGATAAAGGGACTTCTATAGCTACCTATAAAACTGGGCATGTGAATAATCACATAATTAAATTTTGGGGAAGGAACGAAGAAAATGATGC
Organism: Macrobrachium rosenbergii; assembly: GCA_039081455.1. Lineage (NCBI taxonomy): Eukaryota > Metazoa > Arthropoda > Malacostraca > Decapoda > Palaemonidae > Macrobrachium > Macrobrachium rosenbergii. The sequence continues at coordinate 51,761 of JANJGK010002600.1, read as the reverse complement.
CTGCAATTTGGAAAACTTGATTGAGCAAATAGATACACATTTAAATTCTTTAACGGGAAGTGATGTTGAGAAATTGAATGAAGCCAAAAGGTACCTTGATCTCTCGACAAGAGTTATAGGGATGGTGCTATGTTCAATCTGAAGCTTATCGAAGACTTAAGAAAAGGGAGGAATTAAAGCAATTTTTGAGGAAAATGTACTCCACTGTTGGCGAGACCGACCCTGTTATTAGCCTTGCAAAGATAGTTCAAGGTTGGAGAATGGGGCCATTTGGTTTCAACATTAACAATGGCAGGTCAAAGTGTGATAATAGTAGATAATTGTAAAAATCTGTTAAGGCTAGCGCTGCTATTGGGAAGTTTGCCGTCAAAAGCTACTGAAAAGATGACCGGCGTTTAAAAATTACATAATGTGATTGAGATTGACAACGAGGTAAAGAAAGTCTTAGGTAGAAATCCCAAAGGAAATTATCTATATAGACCCTTGGTCACCATAGGGCAAGATGGAAAAGGGCATGACAATCAGGGTAGGTTTCTGACACCAGCCAGAAACCAGGATATAAACCCACGTAACTCATATCAAGGGAAACCTTCGACAGTCGCATGTTATAAATGCCAGAAGAAAGGCCATTATGCAAGCGATTGCCTTGGACAAGCTGACTGTTCCTATCACAGAAGGACAGGGCATAGTGTTCGAGATTGTAGGAGCAGGTCTAGACATAGATCTGTCACAAGGTAGAGGTAGATCATCGTAGTCAGGCTCCGCAATTTAGGAGGAACAGGGGCTAAGATACTAACCAAACTGCAAACATAATGTACAATAAGATCAAACAATATCAAGTGAAACAACGGTAAATTTCCACATAACCGGAATAATGGGCATTCCAACATTTTATAATACACACACACGCACACACATATATATGTTTATGTTTGTGCGTGTTAATTTCTTAAAAATCAGTATCTTATAGGATAAGCAAAATTCTTATTGTACAGTATATCCATTATACAGCATATAGAACATCCTTAAATCTATTTTATCAAGATTTCTTGGAAAAAAAATTCAATCAGTGGCTTTTAGACTTAGGGCCCCGTAACTTCAGTACAAGAAAAACTGCATCAGCAATATATTTACGAAACAAAAACGGAAGCTTCGTATAACACCGCCTTAATCAAGGCAGAGTCACGAATTTCATCTCTGCCACTACAACACAAAAATCGGTCTGAAAGAAGCCAGACCAAAGGATCGAGCAAAGGTGTTCTTGTTATACCGCCAACAGCTCAATGTTTATTCTTAGTGCAATAGCTGAGCAGCGGCTTGTCCGTGACTTTGTGTTCTCTTGATAATTTGCCACAAAAATTTTCACCATCAATTTGGTTAAGAGGAACTTCCAAGACTTAGCAGATTCGCATCACTCGCGTGTGGGATGTCTCGAGAGAAACGAGTTTTAGGCATCAGGTACATTTGAATGACATACAAGGGAAGAAACAAAAGTACCGTCAAAAGACGAAGTCTGTTTTATACACACACACACATGATAAATATATATATATATATATATATATATATATATATATATATATATATATATATATATATATATATATATATATATATATATATATATATATATATATATATACTCGTATATATACATACATACATACATACATAAATATATATGTATATAGGCTATGTATATATATATATACAGTATATATATATATATATATATATATATATATATATATATATATATATATATATATATATATATATATATATATAATATATATATCCTCTTAAATTCTCGATGTCTTTACATATTTGGTTACAGAGCATATGATCCAAATGGAAGAATGTGATTAATTCTGACGTCCTAATTCATTGTTGTGATAGTGAAAATAAAGGCACTAAAAAGCCAGAGCTGATGCCCTCGTCACTTTGGGGTAATAGGTCACCGGATGGCAAATCAGCATAGTTTGAGTGGGACCTTTCAACAAGCTTGGAATGCTTCAGTGCCTTGGTAGCCTTCAGTTGGTGTCCTGCCTGCTAATATGTACTGTAGATGGCAGTGTGCCGAGGACAGAACCTTCAATTCCCACCCAAAGATCTACGCCATCGATACTGACGAAGAAGCCACCCGCCTACAGTACGCCTTGAAGAGGAACTCTAGCCTAAAATACACTATCAAACATAGTGTCGAAGGCCGACTTCCTTCCTGGGATGTAAACGTGGAGAAGAAAAGTACTCGAACGCGGTAGCACCTCCTAACTAATGATGGATATGACAGCGACCTAATAGAAAATGACCTTACGTCAATTTCATGAGAGACATAAATTTAGACAAGTAAATAGTTTAACTGAAGATATTTTTATAATAGAAAATGAAATATTCAACGAGTAATTCATTGATCGGAAATCATTAGAATTTCAGCATTTCGTAATATCCTGTAATACGCTCTGTAATCTCTTTGTAATTAGTTATTTCTATTTAGACCCGAAGGCTCAGAGCTGATTAAAGCATTAATTTTCATCATTTATATAAATAACTGCTCTTCATTCCTTGCGTGTGGAAGGCTCACTTTCTCTCCCTCCCTCTTCCTCTCTTTCTCTCTCTAGAGCATTAGGCATTGGCTTGTTGTATATATTTATTATGACATAAATGACGTTGAGATCATAATCTATTCATTATACTTATCAATTCAGATACATGAAAAAATACAACAAACATTTCCATTTTTTTTTAATAAAAAAAGCTATTCACAAGTTGCAGTATACTTTATGCAACAATTTACAGTTTGTCTGGCCAAGAAATTTACGGATGAAGACAAGTGAAAATAATTTCTATGCAAATGATTAAGCGGATAACGGAGCGGGAATTTCAAGGATAATCTATTGTTTTACTTCAAATGAGGTACGATAGAATTTCCTTGTTTCATTAATGAATAGTTCGTACAATACCATTACACAGAACGAATGACAATTTTTAAAACAAGCCTACAAGTTATGAAAATGTTTCATTTAGTAGTAAAAATGACAACAGCCATGCAGAATAAATAAATGGTTTAGGAAAAACCAGTAATTCGAGGTGTATGATGTACTGGCTAAAAAAATTTGTAAAACAGTAATTTATGAACAATTCCATTGTTTTAGGCAATTAATTTAGACACTGAGAAATAAATGAAACTAAATAAACAACATTTAATTTGTCTGAATGTTGCATTGTTTCAAATCAGAGAGAGAATTATTTTAGGAAGGTTTCTTTGTGCGGTAAATGATGGATCTCGATTTATCGGTTACGGCCGTATTTCGAGTCTTCCTGGGGTTCATAGCGTCCGATTTGATGCTTCTACGTTATTAATTAGTCACAAAAACTGATAACAGCTGCTGTTATTTAGTTATTTATTTACTTAATAATAATAATAATAATAATAATAATAATAATAATAATAATAATAATAATAATAATAATAATAATAATTATTATATTATTATTATTATTATTATTATTATTATTATTATTATTATTATTATTATATTGGTCCATGTTGTTTTCGTTGTTTTTGACTGAGCTGGTTTTTTGCTAACAAGGGATTTTGCTCATACCCCTGGAATTGGAACATAAGTTTTAGGGAAAGGGAACTGAGAGTAAAAAGGTTTGGAAGGTGTAACAGGAGGAAACTCTCACAGTTTCACTATGAGACAATTGTTAGAAGAGGGTGGAAAGTAAGGTGGAGAAAGAAAATCTGAACGGAGGTACAGTAAAAGCAATGAAAGGGCTTGCAGCTAATGGCCGAAGGAACGCTACACAGAACCTTAAGCAATGCCTACAGTGCACAAAGTGAGGTGCACTGACGACACTACACCCATCGTCTCCCCCCCCCCAACACACACAAGGAGTCTTGCTCACAGAGCAGCCCGTAAGTGTCAATCGATGATTTGAAGTGAAAATATGATCATGAGTAAACTGAGTAAAAATAAAGGTGTGAAAAGTAAAAAATATGGTCATGAAAAGAAAAGTTCAAGAGACAGGATTACAATCCCCCTTAAACCGTCAGGTGCCCGTCAGTAGGAGAGGACGAGTGACTGTAGCGAGTCCTGGCGAGTCACAAATGGCCGGTAAGGAAAAAAAAAAATACTACGGAGACTTCGCATCATTTTAACTTTGTTTGGAAGGAGAGGAAGGAAGCAACGATCTCCAGGAGTAGCGATCGATGGCGGAAAACTATTTAGTAGAGGAAAAAGCGATTCTTTCTTTCACCAAAAGTGAAGGGAAGACGAGAGGCTGTGTTTGTCTCTCGAGGAGAAGTGATTGCTGTCGGAGTATTTATTGTTGGTGCTGCTGCTGCTGCTTTCTCGTCTGGATGTAGGGTCTCCCTACGCGGTGGGTTCCGGAAATTGAAGTTGGTGGGGAAGGGTATTCGGGATCCTTGCGTTGCTTTTGGGTCAGGTTTTTCATCAGGATCTGAAGGGCTTCTGATGTCCGCAGCCCTCTTGAGTCGGGGACGCTACTGACTGTTTTGATGATGTTGAAAATGGTGTTATGGTTGATGGTGATGTTGAGTACATTATTATTATTTTCATTATTCGCATTATAATCGCAGTTCTATTCAGGCCAAGTTTTAGTTAAGCTATTGAATTGATATTTGAGTTTCTCAAATAAGGAATGTGTTACCGTGTAATTTTTCTCATTACAGTTCTCTTTCCAGGAGATTCCTAGATTTCCTTTTTATTCTATTAGAAGCAGAAACAGCACTTCACTTGAAACATTTGGAATAAAATCTGCGATATCTACAAAAATTCGAAATATCGTAAATAATCTCTGTGTTTACGTATGATGGACTCTTGGAGCGAAGCTCTGACCACCTCTGATGAAGAATGGTTTCTGATAGAAGCAGCTTATTAAATACCCACCATTGACTTGAGATAAGCGACTTGAGTTTGGAAAGACCGTCATATTTCAGTTTTTTTATATCCGAAAAATGATTTCAGACAATAACTATCGGGAATCGTGAATAATAATCACAAACCGGCTACTTGACGATCCCTTTATCCAACCTAGTTATGAAATAAGTTCCTTTTCTCTATTGACATTTTTCATTAGAATGATAAACCAGCTTAATTCTTACGCTGGAGTAGCCAGAGTTTAGAGACAATCATTAGCACGTGCTCTGGAGAGCTTAGGTCGCCCCCCCCCCCCCCCCAACAATGATTCCGTACTGGCTGAGAAAGCATGGGCACACTGCTAGCAATATAATGTTATTTTTATATGTAAATATTTTACATAAAATTCAGATACATTAAAAAAAAAAAAAATTTATAATTTTCTCTAAGGTGTCCTAACTCCCAATCAATTTTGACATTTCCTTGAGAGAGGTTTTTACAAAATTCAATTTCAAATGCGAGAAAAATAGCACCGGTTGCGCCCACATTGGTTTTATTCTCCACCAGATATAAATCCCCGGTGTCCCCTGTGCCAGGAAAGTGTTATCTAAATAAGGACATTTTGTGGAATCTCATTGTCCTCATGTGGCTAGAAACGAAAGCTTACCTGGCACAGGGAATGAATGCAATATCACGATCTTTTTGCATTTAAAATTTAATCTTGAAAAGCTTTTCATTGTAAATATTGAAAATAAATAAGAAATAAAACTTTTAAAATAAAATTGTAAAAATTGTTTGTTATTGTTCAAGATTACCTGAATAAAACACAAAAATGTTTTTATGCAAAAAAAAAAAAAAAGAGATTCGCGGATATCAGCAGCAGTAATCCTGCAGTTTATCTAGTCCAAGGAAGCTGTCTGTTGCCTTCGGACACATATTGGACATATTGTCCAATATGCGACATCTAGCAGCTCTGGAAAGGCCGAGGAGCTCCAAAACTTTGCATGTTTGTTGTTTGCTTGATTTCCTATTACTTTAAATCATAACAATTCTACAGTTCTAAAACCACTGATACATTAATGCAGTAACAGCTTTACATATTCGTTCTAGTTGTATTGGTGACGACAGTTCAGAGTGAAATATCAGCCATTCTCTTGCAAAACCTTCCATGTGACCTTCCTTACTCATAAATGGCGTTATGGCACCAATATGAAACCGAATGCATCCAAAGTACGAGGCACAATCTAAAGTGATTACAGATAATGTTTAAAATTTGGACAATCTCCAAAGACAATCGTGTGGCACAATATGGGAATGAATACAATGTTATGGTGTGTGTGTGTGTGTGTGTGTGTGTGTGTGTGAGAGAGAGAGAGAGAGAGAGAGAGAGAGAGAGAGAGAGAGAGAGAGAGAGAGAGAGAGTAAAGTCTGCTATCATGTGAGCATAGGCTTATTTATAGAGTAACTTGAATCATTATTTTATCTTTAAGAGGCCGAGTGATAATATATTTGTAAAGTATGTTTTAGAAGTGGAGAGAGAGAGAGAGAGAGAGAGAGAGAGAGAGAGAGAGAGAGAGAGAGAGAGAGAGAGAGAGAGAGAGAGAGAGAGAGAGAGATTTGGGATAGTGGTTGTTAGGGCAGCCAAGATCACGCTCTACCATACTACATAAAATCTGAAGTGACCATGGTATTCAAATTAATTTTCTATGAAATTCATACCTTAATCTTGATTCGATTCGATAGTTGCTGTAACATTTGGAGGGAGTAAAAAGGAGGAAAAATTCAACCGAAGGCTACTGTCACTCTTACTTTCTTGATAAAGTCTTTATATATTGACTTTTGAAACCTGATTTTCATCGACAAAACATTCACGAA
>JANJGK010002600.1:0-40000 GCA_039081455.1 Macrobrachium rosenbergii | reverse complement strand
AATGCGAAACAAAGTTGGAACAGCTCCTGTAATCTACAACAAAATGTTTAAACTTCGGACATTTACAGTGACAGGGAACATCTAGCAAGATGTTTCGGAATAAATCCTTATAACACAACACTGACATACATCATCATCTGTTGAGGAAGAATAAATAACAGGAATCTTGGAGTTACTAAGGTCAGAATGACGTCAATAATGGCAGCTTATAAAGAAATTGTAAAATTAAATTAAGATGTTACTTTCGTATTATTTCTCTCTCTCTCTCTCCAACCGAGTTTGTTGGCTTCATCGTACTCTCTTACCAAAAATCAAGAATTATCCACTTTGACCACGCACAGTTTCATATATGACACATGTCTCCAACCCAACTCTCTCTCTCTCTCTCTCTCTCTCTCTCTCTCTCTCTCTCTCTCTCTCTCTCTCTCTCTGGTTTTCGTAAAGCGACATGTCCAAAATTGCCTTGCCTCTCGGAAAAATACCTGCATGTATTGCGGATAAAGAGCGCTGAGTACACTGCCTTATCACAAAGAAACTTCCCCCTGGGAAAAAGTCTTCCCACAAGTTTACCTTCTTTATCTCTTCTTACCCAAGAGGCGAGGAGGCTGAGTTTTTCTCCCATTTGTTATCTGTTGTCGTTCGCTCATTTATGTCACTTATTGGAACAATATGTATTCATTGAGACTGAGCACACAGGAGAAGGAGAAAGAAAGTCAACTTGGAAGGCGAAAGCAAAAACACTAAAATAACCAAATTTCTCTGATTTGACAAACACATGTTTCATACTCGTGAATATTTCTTAACTGACAGACTCATTCATTCACTCATTCATCCACGTTTTCATTACTATAAATAAGTAGTTTTCCTTATTATAAATAGGTACAGCAATACCAAGGGCTATTAACACCCGAAAAAATTACTATTTTCTACAGTAAACTTGTTACTGCAAGATAGGACAGCCCGCATCTGTTTCTCAATATGTCGCATTCGTGCAATCCATTCATATTCTTAAATCCTTTCGTTAATGAGAATAAATTTCATATATAAAAAATAGGGAAAAAAAGTACAATACTTTCTTTCGTTCTTGATCAGAAAACAATTTTTTTTACTTATGTCACCCTCTTAGTATGTAGCAAAAAGCATGGGATCAAGTTATGTCTGAATAATTTAAAAAATGGCGCCTACTTCAAGCAGTTGCCCCTGACTACTCTGAACATCATCATGCGTGGTTCAAGCTATGCAGTGCCAGATTAGGCCGCATTGCACAGCTAAAAGTACAAACTAAATCCACCAAAACCGACTCCAATATCAGCACTGTCACCCAGACCAACGACACCCCTACAGTCAGTGGTAGAAGCAGCCGAACAAGCGATGGAAGCAGCCCTGTTTCCTGTCATGAGAAAGGGACGCAAACCGAGCAGCCATCACCTACAACCTCTCTTCCTCAACTTACTCCTAACCCTGATCCCAAACCTAAAACCTCAAGGTTCCCTTCACGCCCCGCAGAACACCTGCCAAGAATACTAATGACTCGAAGAGACCTTTCTGATACCCTGAAAAAAATCATTGACATTTGGAGAGAAGACACAGGACAGCAATCCTAATACTGATACTCATGAGACCCATCGCAGGCTAGATCGACCAAGCTCAGCAACAGTTGGGCATTTCCAACCCTGACGATGTCCTCAGACAAGAGCACTTCCTTCGGTGGTTGTTTAATCACTTTGATTGGCAGTTACCCTGTTCTACAACTAAAACATTTCCTTTCACTGTTCGGCCGCCAACGTCTAACGACCGAATCTGTCAACTATCGCTCTGTTTTCCACATAGGCTGTTACCTCTTTACGTAACCGCCTGCTGAAGGGAGATAAGAACAAAGCATGATTAAACTCTTACATTCTACAGTACTCCTTAGAGGGGCAAACACAAGCCAAGTACCATTAAATAGTCTGACAGCACATAGACAGTTCTCCCCGAGAGACAAAAACGACCAACGTCTTCCTTTCGATTTTGGCGAAAGAAACCGCTTTTTTGCCCGACTAATTATCTTTCCTTTTCCTCCAGCGACCCCTACTCCAAAAATGGATGTTTTTATTTTCTTTGAAAGTAAGCTAAATATGGTCTTGAATTTCCGTAAATTGGTCTTATTCCGATTTTTCCCTAACGTTAAATCTTTTTGCATTTTTCCTTGTTGAGTATCTACGATTCGCCAGGACTCTCTACTATCACGCTTTCTCTCCAACTGATGGGTACCTGAGGGCGTTTGTAATCCTACCTGTTGAGCTTTTCATTTCATGACCATATTTTCACTTTTTCTTATCATTAATTTTACCCATTGTATCCACGCCCATTTTACACTTCAAATATCGTTCACGACACATACAGGCTGCTCATTTAGTAACATCCCGTGTTGCCATAAATCCAGCTCAATCAAAAACACCAACCACAAGTCCAGTTAGCAGATCCTGAATAGGTCACAACGAGTGACGGAACAGCTGTGGTGTTGTGTTCCCAGTAAATGGAACAAAATCACTCTTCGTTTCTCTATTCATCAACTAAACGAGAAAGAACGCAGAAGATTCACGAAGTATTGCCAATCTAATAAGAAGTTGATCAATAACAAAAAGAGCCATAGAATTTAACGAAATCTGCATACAAGAAAAACTTTGCTCCAAAAGCATATATATATATATATATATATATATATATATATATATATATATATATATATATATATATATATATATATATATATATATATATATATATATATACATACATATATATATATATATATATATATATATATATATATATATATATATACAAGAGAGGGAGAGAGGTAAAGAATGGGCTATGAAGAGTTGGCATTTTGCTCGAAATACTTCCAGGTCATCTTCGAATCGGGGGAACGAGAAATGTCAATGGAATGCGCTGTTGAACTCATTACACATTCTGTTTGCCTTCGTAAGTCTATGAAGCGAGAGAAAGGATTAATTCACAGCACTTTTGTGAAACTTTACGATGTGTTTTGAACCATAGCTAGAATTAGGATTTATGAATTTAACCTTTCTTTTGCACATTTTAAAATGATGTGCATTTTCATTGGTAGAAAGCAGATGTCTAACAGAAAATGAGTCTCAGAATTATGTAACACCAACATGTCTCGAGTCTCTCGACAATGTTTTAATTCTGAAAAAAAAAAACTTTACGCACTAAACCTGTGACCTATTTTTCATGCTGCTATCAAAGGATACTAAAGTTTTTGGCTTCTGTGTTCTTTGTATTTGACGTATCGATAGTACATGAATATAGAAGACGAAGTTTATGGCCTTAGACACTGAAAATAAAATTTTCTCATGAGTAACTTTTTCAAGTCAATAAAAAGTTCAGTCGTGTCTACAAAATAATAATCTCTAGTTTTGCTTATGTCTAGTATTAGCACCAAAATTTGACTGACCTAAATAATGAATAAAGGTTACAGCGGGCTGAAGCAACAACCTGACTCACATCTGTTCTAATTCTTGCCGTGTGTTTATTTTTGGAAGACATCCAGAAATTACAGACTCAACACAGAGTTTTTTCTTGACAGTTTCGTTTTTGACATACTGATTTTTTTTTTTGTGGAATGGAATACAACCTGACTTGACTGGCTCCCTGATTGCTAGAAGACACCGCTGGGTAACATAAAAGAAATCGTTTGGCTAAACCAACGATTTCTGCTGAGGTGACAGGAATAAATCCAAAGGCGAAAAGCGACACTGACGGCAGTAATTTCAGTTTCAAGAAAGTTGGCTCAGGAAGTAGAAAGTTGCAATCCAAAGATGCGTAAGAGAAGAGCAACAAAGGAGACATTGATAAAGCAGTTATAGCTGATTTACCACGAAAAAACTGTTGACTTTCTTTTACAAAATTTATAAAGGTAAACAAAATTCAAGAAAATAATTTCATTTTGGAATGTTCCGAGTGCGTTACATTACATTCTAACCAAAATATCTATCTTCGGTATCCATTTATATTTTCCTTTTCTTTACCGAATAAGGAAGTTTTCCTTTTATTTGGTAAATTCAGGAATTGTTGCGAAACTCTTTCTCTCTCGTCACCAGAAATCGTTGGTCCAACCGATGATTTATCTGGTGTTGCTTGGCGAGGCTTTCCTCCAGCCAGGGAGCCAGTCAAATCGGGATATTATTACTCATACAAAATAATCATATCAAAATATTAATATAAAAAATGTCACGAGAAATGTCTAACACTGATGTCTTTAAGCTGAAAGCTTCCATGGTACTGGAGCTAATCCAAACTTGCTGAATGACGACGCCACTGAATCAGAATTTAATGGTTTGCTGTCGACTGACCCCTTACGTCAAACTGACGAGGCCATTCGTCTAGGACTTTTTGAGTTCCTTTATTTTTTTCCAGTCGCAGACATGAAATTGGACGGAAAAGTCCTTCCCGGACAGGGACACATCCATTTTGATGAAATACTTCGCTATCAGGAACCAGGTGTACTCTGGATTTGGGTTCTTTTAATATTTTCTATTTCTCATGGAATGCACTTTACTATTTTGATAATTACATTTATCATTCATGTTGAGAGGTTTATTGTTTTCACCTCCTATTTCTTATTTCTACTTCATCATCAGTCTTTTTAATTTATTATTTATTTAACCTCTCCAATTCTCTATCTTTCAGATGTATAGATGTTATTCTTTCTTACTCTATTTTTTTTCTCCCCTGGCTTTCATCTTTATCAGCACATGTCGTTTTTATAAGTTGTAAAAAAGGATTTCTTTCCTAACAAGACGCTTTTTCTTTACTTTCTTCTTTTCCTCCTTATTTCCTCTAGTCCTGAGCAACAGGTGGGCTACCATCACGTGCCCCATCTCCATATGCTTGTAACTAAGGTCTTTAAACGTTGCTTCTTATAACACTATATTTGCTGATGATATGTTTGCGTGCAGAGATGAAGTTTTCCTTCCCTTCCGCTGCCAGATTTACAGCACTAGAAGCACTGCAGATTAAAGTTGCCTGATTCAAACTGTTATAAATCCCGCCCCCCCCCTTCTTACCGCATTAAATAATAAAGAATGTAAACTTGAGCTGACCATCGAAAGAATATGTATTAAGGACCATCGTGCAAGATGGACAGCGTCCTCCTGAAAGCCCTCTCTCTTTGAAAGGCGTCATTCCTTCTCTTCTCTCCCTTCGCGCGACGCTGGGTTATCGACCAAGATTTCGCATGAACCCTTTTTCTCTGGACCCCTTGACCGCGTCACCAACGTCGTTCGAGCGATGACGCTTCGGGAAAGAATGATCAGTTATTGATTTAATATTTGCTGGACCATGTTTCTGTTTTTTATCTAAAAATTCAAAGTCATGATTTTATGAATTATTGCTATTTTTAAGGGCCAAAAGGAAGTCAAACACTCCTCATTATTAGGAAATAATCGCCTTATTCAAGCTCCCTATTTAAACTTTCGTTTTCTGAAGATTAATCGTTTCCTTCCAGTTCAGCGAAACCTTTTCTTATCTTCTCTACCAACACTATTGGGAGTCTTATAACTTTATTATGGTCAGTACCCTTTCGGTCCACGACTCCATCCACAAAATCTAGACTCAGGTCCTTAATTAGGATCTTCCTCTTCTAGGATGTTTTAAATGGAGCCCCTGCCCAAAGTGAGTGTCAGTCCTGAGCAATATGAAATGAAAATCCTGTCGAAATTATAGATTACTGAATATTTATTTGCATATTGAATTCGATACTTACTGAACATAATAACGAAACACTTCGCTTCCCAGAAAGATAATAAATTAACACGTATTCATTTGAAATAAAAGGTAAAATCTTTTGCAAAATCCGCAAATACAATTTGTCTCTTGTACATCAGCATATACAAACTACTTGTACTAGTAATTTACAACACACACATGCGCACACACAAATACACACACATACACACACATATATATATGCATATATATATATATATATATATATATATATATATATATATATATATATATATATATATATATATATATATATATATATTAGTTAAAATTAAAGTCCTTCTGGGGCTCTATAGGCTCATAGGGCAGGCGCTGATATATATATATATATATATATATATATATATATATATATATATATATATATATATATATATATATATATATATATATATATATATATATATATATATATATGCACAGAATTTATAAGTGAAGACGGCAAAAATTTTATGCTAGGCTTGATAATCGAGATATAAATTTCAAGGGGCCTGTGTTTTGAAGCAAATAAGAAATATTACAACATCGGAAAAACGTGATTTTGCTATACAACAGTTTTTCCAGGAGACTTGCTTTCGGCTTCACGTTGCTCTGCCATGTTTCCTTAGGAAAAAAGTGACTGAAGTCCTCAATGAGTGAAAAATTTTCCGTTATCTGCTTTATGATCCTCAAAACATGTTTGTTCCTTCCCTGAAATGGTACATTTTAAAAGCTAAGAACAACTGCCTATCATATCTAACTTCATGTAGCATTTCTTTCTGCTACTCTCGAAGTGATGACTGATTTTACCTTGAGAAAAAAATGTCTATTTTTTAGGTCAGACAGGAATTCTATTTTTAAAACCTATGTGATTCGTCTGTGTTTTTGATAGGATATACTATGTAGCATGGTGTGTGTTGTGTGTGTGTGTGTGTGTGTGTGTGAGAGAGAGAGAGAGAGAGAGAGAGAGAGAGAGAGAGAGAGAGAGAGAGAGAGAGAACTGAAAGCTCTTTACCGTCTATAACATAACCAACATCCCAACACTGAATTCCTCCATCGTCCAGCGACCCTCCCCTACGCAAATCCATCAATCCTTGCGTTAGTCATGTCGGGAGGGACACCAGCTTCCCTATCTGCCCCGTGGAATGTCCCTTATCATTTGAAAAAGGCATCGTTTGAAAACTCATCCCACCGATCACCTGTTTAATTTATCATTTACATTCCACCCAGAACACTCTCATCGGTTACTGATAATGAAGGATACTGCGAGATGGGAGGCAAGATAAGTAAAGAAGTGAACATTCGCAATTAGTAAGTACGGGAATCCAGACTAAGTCCAGTAATGGAACATTATGTAGAATATCGAGTCCCGATGAATTTGTTAGTGTCCGCTGCAGCCGGAGGAACAGTTTCAAATTAAATTGTCGATTGAGAACAGCACCAAAGGCTATTATTATTCCTTCAGCTTTCCTGACGCTGAATGATGGGATTCGGTTTTCACTCTCTTATTCGTGTTTAATCTGGTTAATGTTTAGTTCTGTTTGGTTATATATAGTTGGAGTTATTTCCTTCATCAACGCTTGATTGAACCTCAACACGTTAAAGAATTGCGGCCCAGATATTATTAATGCAATTTATACTTATTTTCGGTTTACATGAAGTAAGCAGGAATTTAATGAAGATGCCTTTTAATTAATTTATTTTTTATGATGAAATTTGGACGCAACAGTTGGAGTCGCTTTCCTGGTGAGATGATTTATTTCCAAATCATCATTGATAAGCAGACATTTGGAGATCATAGAAGCATAAAACAAATCTAGTAAAAATAAAAATATAAAATGCCTTAACCCTTGTCTTAGTTAATAACTTTAAATAATTAATCCTCTTATGATATGGAAATTATTGATGTACTGATTGAAGAGACTGTTAAAATGTGCTAAGAAAAGATTGTTCACCAAGGTTATTTATTTGGCCAGTCAGTCTGTAGGTCATCCCACACAGCTACCTGTTTCTAAATCTGCTACACACCCTCATCGCACAATTATTTCATCACTTGAAAAACGGAGGATTAGTAGTTTTTTCCCCGGTGCGCAAATGATGCTCTTTTATTCTCAATTAAGAAAATACAACCATCCGACCTGGATCGTGGATACCTGTAACAATTACTGCTTCACTTCAGGCCAATTCAGAACAATCCATATATCCTTATGATGTAAAGTAATAACTTTTTTTTTTACCAGAATTGCCTTAGAGGAAACTGATGGCGGAAGTTAAGTCTTTGCAAAAGGAACACTGAAATGTTCTATTGAACATTTGCTACCAATGAGATTTTCAACTCTTCAGATTAATTTTAATATCTATAATATCCACGAAGTTTAACAGGACAGTTTGACAGTTATATAGTTGTACTGCTTCTGCTATATTCATTTCCCTAATCATGAACAGGAGAAGACAATCATTTTATCATTTAGCGCTCATTACTCTACAGTACATGGTCAAAATACATTTTTCAAGTAGAACTGAAGTTTTACTTTTGCGAAACATTATATACAAATCATTATAAACAAATTTTGCTGAGCATGTCTTCTTTCTCATTATGTCGATTAAGAGGGATTGAAAAACTGACATTCATGTCTATAAACATCTAATACTACGACGAAAGAATGTACATTTGAATGAGCTGAGGAGCAAGAGAATCATTCACATGAAACGGCTTCCTTGCTTGGAAATAGTCAAACTGCTTCATCGGAAGGTGAGATGTAACCTAAATACGCAGCAAAATCTTAAAATACAGAGGTACTTGCAGGACCAACGAAATGGAGCTCGGAGTGGTTGAGTCTCTGTATACCTTAGAGACAAACCCTCTCTTTGTGATGATGAAAAGTCTGTTGAATTGCTGTGTTTTTAGACTTTTAATTTATACTCTTTTTGACAACAAACGCTTTCTATTTGTATTTTGAGATTTTGCAGCGTGTTTAGGTTATATCTTGTAATATGTAAATTTATTTTACTTTAAAACTTCATTGATTTTAAATGTAACATACATTCCGTTATAGATTGCCCGATGACGGAGGAGTGTAAATCTCCGAAACTAGTCGGAGCTAATAAAGGTGATCTTCATTCAAGGCCTGGTTTTAATATATATATATATATATATATATATATATATATATATATATATATATATATATATATATATATATATATATATATATATATAGTATATATACATACATATATATCGTGTAAATATATATGTGTATGGTAGAGCATTAACATAAAGTAGTTGAGAAATCAAATCATTAGTACTTGCTCCTCAGAGCTCGGCGTTGCAAATGTTAGTAAACATAGGAGTCCTGCTATTTAAATTTAGCTAATCTTGAAAAATAATAACAGAAATTTGACTGGGGAAGTAATCGTATTAGGCTGACG
This sequence comes from Macrobrachium rosenbergii, assembly GCA_039081455.1. Lineage (NCBI taxonomy): Eukaryota > Metazoa > Arthropoda > Malacostraca > Decapoda > Palaemonidae > Macrobrachium > Macrobrachium rosenbergii. The sequence goes on along the minus strand of JANJGK010002600.1, from coordinate 30,796 downwards.
GCATTCTCTTCGTTCATATAGAGACAAATCTCTGGTGGCCCCCCTGTGCCAGGTAAGCTTTGATTTCTTGCCTAAGACTAATCGAACACTCAAAACTTTAAGTCCACGTTCAGGGCCGATAGGAAGTGGGGCGTGAGAAGGAGTGAAATATAAATTGTCAAAAATGTTGGGCAATGTAACTGAAGCAACTATCTTAACAGGAATGAGAGAGAGAGAGAGAGAGAGAGAGAGAGAGAGAGAGAGAGAGAGAGAGAGAGAGAGAGAGCGCTCACTGGTTGTCATTCAGAGTTTTCCCCGGCAGTGTCAGATGGTCAGCTAGTGTATATATATATATATATATATATATATATATATATATATATATATATATATATATATATATATATATATATATATATATATATATATATATATACATACATATATATATATATATATATATATATATATATATATATATATATATATATATATATATATGTGTGTGTGTGTGTGTGTGTGTGTGTGTGTGTGTGTGTGTGTGTGTGTGCGTGTGTGTATGTGTGTGTGCGTATGACGATGGAGTAGGACATTCACCCAAAATGGTTGCAATGTGTAATTTTTGGTGCTCGTTCCTCAGAGCTCAGCACCCCAGTTATAAGTAAAGGGAAGTAATGCGTCTACTCTGTAAAACTGTGGGATTAATGCGTTTAATAGATATGCATATCCTATTTATTTTTTTTTAACTTTTTATGTTCAAGTTAGCATATCTTGAAAAACAATCAACATTTTCACAGTTGTGTCTTAGAAGCCTTACTCTTGTGTTGAATTTCGATGTTCACAAGGAAACTGATTATAAATGAAAATTTACAAAGATCACATTGGTTTCGTCCCCATCGAGCTATAAATATTTGGTGTCCCCCGTGCCATGTAAGCTTGATTTTAGCGTCATGCCAATGACAATACTCAAAACTGATTATTTAAATCACGCTCACCTGGCACAGGGGACATCATTAATTTCTATCTTGAATAGAACAAAACAAATGGTGATTCGAATAACGCTATTTTTCCCGCTCCGAAACTTCAATTTTGGAATGACCTTTTTAATTAAATGTCGAAAGTAATATATAGTGGCGTCGCTTAGAAAAGATTTTAAAAAATCTATTATTAATTTAAAATTTATCTGGATTTTGTATTAAAGTTCTTTACACATAAATAAAAATCATAAACACTTGTAATGAACAAAGTGCTAACGGTGTTCGTCAATAGGGATTCTTTACTCTGTGGTTCTCAGCTCTGCGGAGCAAGAGCTATTGATTGTCTGCTGACTCCAGCGTCAGGGTTGAAGCTGGATTAGCGCCATTTTCGATCAGAGTCAAAATGATCGTTCTAATGGAAAATGTAATGAGGAAAAGGAAGCTTTTCGAGAACTAGATTGAATAATGACGCTCATTGTGACCAGTCTGTTATTCAGCTGCGAGGTTTTATTGCTCAAGCGGGCTAATGTTTGTGTGCACCTCTGTTCTCTCTCTCTCTCTCTCTCTCTGCATAAAATTGCTAAATTAGGCAATAAAATTCTGCAATTTTTGAAGAAATTTTTACCTCAAATATTATCTCAAAATTTCCTTTATGTAACTGATACCTGAAGTGATGAGAGCTCCGACAAAGAAGCGAATAAGTTGGCTTAAACAGAAATGAAGCTTATTTAATTTGTGAAAATATATAATTTTTTCGCTATTTTATCTTTTTCTTAGTCGATGTATAAAACAGCAGAATTAGTGCAAAAACTAAGTTTCTATGCTGTGTTACATATTCGTTTTCGAATATAATGTCTTGGTAGACTTATTGGAGAGTATTTGTGATTAGCAAAATCCTACTAACGCACAAGTGAAGTCAGCTCAGTTTTCCCCTTGACAATAAACGCTGCCGAGGTGTCAGAATAACAAATGAAACGCAGAGCTGAGAAATATTTTAGTGAGAATCATTTCATTCTTGATTTAATCTGAGTCTATAAAATGCTTATGGGGAAGACAGTTATTCACGTTTAAATGAAACGATTTACTTTAATTTCATCTTCATGGCCACTAGATAGAGAACTGAATGCCTTGCTAAAATACTGCTGTAGTGTTTAATTATTATTATCCTTATTATACATATAACACTTCCATTTTCGAAAGAACAGAGTGCTTAGTGGTTTTCATCAGCCGGTTGTGCATATTTTATTATGAAATTAGAGATCTGCCTCTACAGAATACTTCATAATTACCAGACATTTTTCCGTCGCAGAATAGTTTAGAAGAGTTCGACCACTTATCTTCACACTGAGCAGAAGACATTCTGAATTCACAAATTCCTCTCACCTCGTAGAGAATCTTAAAGCAAATTAGAGATGATTGACATGTTAGCAATAATATACAATTTCAGTGTACAAGTAGTTTTAAAAAAAGCAACCGATTATTGAATTAGAAATACTTGCTGCACTATAAAGTCTTTGAGATAACATCCTATTTTATAACTTTTATTTGAAATCCCTAACCCAAAGCAAAATACTGTCCCTTTCTGAACCTACAAGCACAGTAATCACCTTAAAATATACATATAAATTCCATAGAATCATACTCTTTTTAGCATAGTTATGACCGTAAATAGCCTTATTAAAAATGTGATTTGCTGTCAGGTACCTCTATAATCGCGTAACTGACACTATTTAAGACTAAATCTGAACCAGTTTCGTATTTATTGTACATCCAGTTTTCTTCCTTAAATCCTCAGAGGCTAAAAGATTACATGAAAAAGGGAACCTATAATGCCTGCCGGGGAAGGCGGCACAAAAAAAGGCCCAGAAATGACAGACGACCCTTACAGACAGACTTGAAGGAGATCTGTGGCATTTCACAAAAACGGGAAATTTGGCTGAGAACAAAAATCCATACATGTCATTTTTTTTGCGAGTTATTCATTTTAACAAGTCACGTACTCGTAAGAATTCCATCAACATTTAGTGTGAGAAACGTCTTGTTATTAAAAGGAAATAGCCTATTACATAAAGCACAATGAAAATCCTAAATGATCTCCATCTGCGGGAAAGATTATGTATTTAACGGCGATTCAATATCATTATTTGCGGTCGAAGTACCTTCCCAGGTTTTAATTTTACCTACTGCAGTTATTATTATTATTATTATTATTATTATTATTATTATTATTATTATTCAGTAAAACGCCTTCTTTTATGAAAATCATTATAAACTTAGCTGGTATCGATAGAATAAACTATACTTGATTTTCTCAATTATTATTGATATTTTTCAGAGGTGAATAAATCATTTAAGAGTTACCTTAACAGATCTCATAATTCTTACCTCTAGAGGGTCTGGGCCTGTTTGTGTATCCCTTTTCAATTACTAAGCACATTAATTATGATATACGAAGAAATCCTCGCGAACGTTACAGTAAGTTGAATTTCTCCCTCTCTCGTAGGATATGATCACCACCAGGACCAGATAACAGTTGATAAGGGGCTGTACATTATATTATGCTAAAGTGGGAGCAGGAACTCTTCATACGTTATGATATCTTATTATTTAACGAATTGCACTCGGCATATGCTAAGCGCCCATTTTCTTCATTTATCTCCACGTCTCTAAGTATAATCCTCTCTCTCTCTCTCTGTCTCTCTCTCTCTCTCTCTCTCTCTCTCTTCTCTATCACATTGCGCAAGAAACTTTTTCTAGGCTTCCGTCTAATGATCGTTCGAATCCTTCCCGGTACAACTTCGTTCATCTCACATCCCATGAGAAACAGAATGGGCACACATCGAAACCGTGTAACATAAATGGCGATTATCAAATTATCATACAGGTAGTTTAGGCATACTTTTAGACAAGAACGAATTTCACCATTAAAGAAGCTTCCAAAAGGATTGCTTCTTTTCACAGGTTATTGAAGCTCCAAATGAAGAGTAGGGTGGAAGTATTTATGATGATAAAAGTCTGCTCTGATCCTCATCCGTGCAAGGGAGTGATTGTTTCGTCTTATCCTTTAGAAATGCAGCAGAAAAGACAGGAAATGTCTTTATTCAATCACGCAATGGGAGGAGAAGCAGCTCTGTCGAGAACTGTCTGCAGGCACAAATGGATTCGCTGTAAAAACCAAGATCAAACATCACCTCTCCCTTTTCTCTGAGCTGATGAGGTCATCGCATTTTTGAAGCGAGATAATGAGCTTTCACTGACTTGAAGCAATGAGGGAGACGAGGCTAAAGAGAAAAGGTGACTAATTAGTTATATTTTTCTTCTCTCTAGCTCTTTACTTCTTCAGGCAAAAGAGAATGGTCTTATTGCAAAGGACGGTGTTGACAAATGCAACTGGGTGGTTTTTCCCCTCATTCAAAATTAGGGTACGTTTAGGTGTTTCCCAGAAATTAGGAAAACATTTGGTTCTTCTGTCAAGTTTTTGTACGATGATTAAGAGAGATTTTGATACTACTGTAATTGTTCGGGAAGTTGTAACTCCTTGGAAATAAGTCTTCACAAAGGAATGGCAATTGCAGCATGACAATCAAATTTTCTATAAATATTTTCCTTACACACACACACATATATGTGTGTATGTGTGTATGTATATGTATATATTCTTCGTTTTAACGTGCTTTTCCCCAATTTTATATGGGGTAAGCACGATGCCTTCTTTTTCGAAGGACTTTGATTTGGCGTTGGAGTAATGTATATGTATATATATAATATGTATATATATATACTCGTATATATATACATATATATATATATATATATATATATATATATATATATATATATATATATATATATATATATATATATATATATAGATATATATATATATATATATATATATATATATATATATATATATATATATATATATGTATATATATATATATATATATATATATATATATATATATATATATATATATATATATATATATATATATATATATATATATATATATATATATATGCTGGAAGATTGGGGCCTCTGGAACGCCGAAGATTTACCAGGAATAGAACAGCAAACAGCGATCGTAACATCTTATAATAAATTTATTGGGCCAAATTTTCGAGACCATGTCTCGTCATCAGGGCTGTAAAATACAAAGGATAAGAATGAGGAATCGACTCAGTTAAAAAACTTACAAAAGCCTAAAGCTTGGAACTTAAATTAAACACTGAAGAAACATTATAACATACTAAAAGACCTAATATTTTAAAAAAGTAGATAATATATATATATATATATATATATATATATATATATATATATATATATATATATATATAATGTGTGTGTGTGTGTGTGTGTGTGTGTGTGTATAGAATATCAGAACGTTTAGTACCTAAACCTATGTGAATGTCACTCAGTTCTTAGCTCCCATAGGGTTAGGTAATAAACGTTCTGATATTCTATATATATATATATATATATATATATATATATATATATATATATATATATATATATATATATATATATATATATATAATACATACTGTATATATATCCTGTACAGACGTTCAGCTATCCACATTATAAAGGGCGGTCCCTCCCACTGACACGCACTGCCAGTCTCAAAGTGAATGACCGTCCAATGCACAGGAAACGACGTGATGAATATTTCTGAAGATTTCAAGAGAGAAGATATGTAAATTCGACAGGGCCCTCACAGGCATGGCCTTTATGTCAATGTATTTCATCAAGTAAAAAACTTGCGAGAAATTAATTATTTTCGTTGCTCGATTTGTTATTTGTGCGTATATATCTGTGTATTTGTGTGTGTGTGTGTGTGTGTGTGTGTGTGTGTGTCTTATGCACTGTCAAAAATTTCGTTTCAACGCACGCTCATGTGAAGAACGTGTGACGGAAATCTCACCCCAAAGCTACCCTTGCGATGAACGTATTCGAATAAATTCTTTGAAACTTCCACCTCATATCATCATATCCCATTATATTATCACATACAAATACAGTTTGATATTCACTTTACATAGATTTGAGTAACATCACTTAAAGTATGTCCGTGGTTTCTACGAAAATTTATTGGTACAGGAAATACTGATATAAGAATAAAAAAAATTAGATACGTAAAGTATGTCTGAGAGCCACGATTATGACCCCCACAAACTTCACTTTAATATGAGTTACAGGAAGATGTCCAGACTGATTAAAATTGACGTCGGAGGCCTGAAGACTTCCTCAAGGAGGATTTATAGAACTTGACTTGCAATATCATAAATATCTCAGTTATCGCAAACGAGCAGATGCTTTTCAGTTCGGTTGCGAATTCAGATTCTGAGAAATTCTTTGTACCGGAAAGCTTCTCTCTTTCTCTCTCTCTCTCTCTCTCTCTCTCTCTCTCTCTCTCTCCTCCCTCTCTCTCTCTCTCTCTCTCTCTCCCTCTCTCTCTCTCTCTCTCTCTCTCTCTCTCTCTCTCTCTCCGATCGTATGAAAATTGAAAACATCTTCATTATGTTTAGAGCCGTCACAATTCTTCGTGTTTCGGTGAGGCTGGAAACCAAACCACATATATACTGCGAGTTTGCCATTTATATTTCATATTCAGCTTTTGCATCTACTGCCAGTTTTTCTCCCTTAATTTGACGAATAACCAGTATGGGACCACATACTTGCATTAAGGTTAAGGAAAAATGAGCACCAACGGATAATTGTAAGTATATACGTATGATGAAGCTCGTATATGTAGGATGACCTTTATCAATATCTATGAATTTTTTGTCGTTATGGTTGATTCCTTTCCACGAAAAAACTTCATATTCTTCTCTGATTTTGATAATATAGTTTGCGGAATGGATGAATGGTTAACAGTCAAATTTACTTGCAAACTTATGTTTGTCCATTGTTTTAAAATGATTCTATGCGCAACGATGAGGCACCAAAAAGGTATTATCCTTGATTTACCTGAACAAAACAACTTCGTTTTCCTCGGGTCTCTCTCTGACTCCTTTTCTCATTATTCAAAAACTGAATGCGAGGCTTCGTGTCGGGACGAGCCTATTTTTACTGTAGGTTGCAATGCTACAGGGAAATAGACGTCTGAGATCAATGGTCCATCCAGTTTGGATATCTCTGAGATATCCAAACTGGAAAAGAATAACACAATTGTATCACCTTCAATAAAGGTCTTTTCTTCGGCTTACTTCAAATACCTAATAAAATAGTGAATTTCACAAAAAAGTTTGAAGATGCACTTCATGAAACGAAAAAAAAATAAAAGTTTGCACATTTTCACACATTCACGTATCAAGGCACGCATGCCCACGCACGGCCACGAACGGGGCGGAGCCAGAAAGTACGTAAACACAACGCAAATACAACGTAAATGTACTGTAAGTACTGTGTAAGTGTGGCAGCATGCGGCGCGACCGTTACGGACCACCCGGGCGTCCGCCGGGGGCACGAACCTTTCGACCTGCTCAAAACCCTGCGTGGGTGGCCAGGGCACCGTGTGGCTGTCAGAATGGCGTGGGAGTAGATGCGGCAATGCTGCCGCATCGCCCGCAACCGCGGAGATGTGGCAACGCTTTGACCTGGGATAAAAGGGACAGGCGGCACGCTTCCATGTCAGTGTTTCTCCGGCCAGCATCCTGTTGCTCTCTCCGTCAGCGCCTCCGTCTTCGTCGTCCACTGCAGCCAAGATGCCCAAAGAACCCATGCTGAAGAGGACCAGGAAAGGGGCCCTAAGAACTCCAGGAGCCCTGGCAGCTGGAGTTGCCCCCTACGCAAAGCCTCCTGAAGCTGATGGTCCCCCTTTAGGCGGCGATGCTGTGGTGCTGCAGCTTGAGGCCGATGAGCTTGTGACGGAGAGCGAGCTAGGGGAGGAGGAAGAGGACCTTGCCCTCGTCTACGAGAGCGACCCCACCGCCGCCACCGACGACAACGCCCATGAGGGGGATGCCGACGACTACACCAAAGGCACTCCTGCAGGAGATGGCCTAGATGGCCCTACAGGTCAGGGATGGAAGAAGAACCCGTCAGTGATCCTCTCGGATGAAAACGAGAGGCTTGTTGGCGAGTGGCTGGAGACCAAGGCCGAGTTTATTTATAACAAGGGTCTCACAGCCTACAAGGACAAGGCCAAGGTGTGGAGGGCCTTCGAAGAGAAGGGCCAGTCACTTGTTCCTCCCGTGAGCGGCCGTGAACTGAGGACGTGGTTTACGTCCCTCAGGAGTCGTTTTGGGCAGCTCACAGCAGAGAAGAGTGGCCAAGGAACGGGCAGACGGCTGACGGACCAGGAGAAATGGATTCTCAACATTTTCCACTTCCTGAAGCCGCACATTGTGCGTCAAAGGAAGCCAAAGGTGTTGGGACTTCCGATGGTATGTCTGTTTTAATGTGTTTCCATGCATAATTATTACTGAATATAACATTATTACATAGTTTCCATGCATTCAATGTACATTTTATACCATTTTCTCATATATGTTCCTCCTCTTTTTTACAAGCTGCCTGTGCTGCTGCCGCCCTCCCTGCCCAAGCTCTGGACCTGCCTGCTGCTCCTGTTTCTCCTCCTGCCCCGACACCGACGCCCTTGCCCTCTCCGGTTGATCCAGCAAGCACCAAGGCTCGGAAAAACCAAGTTTCCGAGCTGTTTGACATCGCCTTCACGAAGGCACAGGCCCTCCGGGACGATATGCTGACCAATGTGCAGCCAGCTCCTCGTAACACCTGCGTCCTCTACTGGAAGAAGTTTTTCAAGAGGTCGAGGATGAGTGCGCACAGGTGTCAGAGCAGCTGAGTCTGCAACTGAAAATGGAGGTGCTCGGTGCCATCCAGAGGTACATCTGTGCCACCAAAGAGGGCTCCATGGTGCCGTCGAGGGCCATGATGACCCACACCATGGCAGTGACAGCAGAGTGTCACGCACCTGCAGTTCCTGCCAGCCTGTCGGCATCACAGCAGCAGCGGGCACTCACTGCACAGCAGCTGGCGCTCCTGCAAGCACAGTTGGTGACATCGACACCAAAGGAACTAAGCAACCTGTCGATTGACACCATCTTTTTAAATAATTTACAAAATTAATTTATTTATTGTATTTACTTATGCTTATATTTACATGTATGTTTGTATTTTATATTAAATAAATATCATTTGCAATATCATGTCTAACTCTATCCTCTGCTCAAATATCATGTATTCAATGAAGTAGCTAAAATACAAGTACACAAATAAAGAAGGCAAAATGAACCTGAATACACTAACGTTTCAGTATACATTACTGACTTTGAAATAAGTTCAAAATACTTTATGTAACATATGTGCACAGAAGCAAAATGACAACAGACCAAATATTAGCAAGTCATATAAAACGTCACAAATATCGGGGAGAAGGTAGTTTCAAAAAGATAGAATTTTCATATCAGAATATCAACAATGTAAATGCTAAGAGCAGGTACTTTCAAGAACATAGAATTATCACATCAGAATAGAAACAATGTTAAGAGAAGGTACTTTCAAAAATGATAGAATTATCATATCAGAATAGAAACAATGTTAAAAGAAGGTACTTTCAAAAATGATAGAATTATCATATCAGAATAGATTAAATGTTAAGAAATTATTAAAAAAGGCAAAATAACTACATCTTTCTTTTATTTATTTGTATGTTTGTTTCATATTGATTAAACATACATTTGCAATGTCATGTCCCACTCTATCCTCTTCCCAATTACCAAGTATTGATGAGAGTAATATATCATGGATTTGAGCAATATCTTTTATTAAATCAACTAAAACAAACAGAAGTACACAAATACACAGGGCAAAATAATCCAGAATTAATACATTATTGAATTTTAAATAATTCCAAAATAAATGCAGGAACAGACATTTAAGTAATTACAATCAGGTATGCAGGAAAGTAACTAAATCATGTTCTCCTGCCAGTGCACGGAGCCTTCAGCCGATGAAAAGTATTCCTTCAGCATGTTACGCTGTTCCTTTGCATCCCTCGTTGCAGTGTTGCCAGTCACGGTTGGAAGGGCTGCTCCTAAGGACAGGTCACTCCTCCAGCTACCAGGGATGACAGCATGTGTGACAGGGTGCTCCTGATCTCCTTCTTGTCTTCGTGCATTTCTTCTTATGATCATATTGTGCAAGACACATGCGGGCATCACTAATGGCTCTATATGGTCAGGCTTCAAGCATATTGCAGTGCGGAATACTCGGAATCTATTTGCCAGAATCCCAAAGGCGTTCTCCACCGTCCTGCGTGCCCTACTTAACTTGTAGTTGTAAATCCGTTCCTCCTTGCTAAGTCCTCTTTTGGGGTAGGGCTTCATAAGGTAATTCCTCAGGGGGAAGGCATCATCGCCAACTAGGAAGTAGGGCACAGGAGATCCATTAGGTTGATCTGGCAGGGCATCTGGTTGGGGCAGATTTGCTTCCTCTTGCAACAGCATTTCTGCCAGTCGGGTCTGGGCAAATACACCACCGTCTGACTCTGACCCAATGGCACCCACGTCGACGTATAGGAACTTGTATGAAGCATCAGCAACTGCAAGTAATACCATGGAGTAGAACTTGTTGTAGTTGAAGTAATGCGTACCGCCCTTGGGAGGGTTACGGAGCCTAATGTGTTTCCCATCCATAGCTCCAATTACGTGCAGGAAGTTCCACCGTTCCTCAAAACCCCGTGCAACCTCCTGCCACGCTTCAGGTGTTTGTGGCACCTGCAGTTCCTCATCCCCGAAGGCAGCAACAATGGCCCTGCAGGTCTCTGGTACGATGTGACTAATGGTGTTGTGGGCTACCCGGAACGAATATTGCAGACTCTTGTATGAATCACCTGTAGCGAGAAAGCGTAGGGTGATAGCAACACGTAGGTCTGGCTCAATGGGTTTCCTCCAGAATGTCACTTTCTTCTGAATGTAGGGTGTGACCCGTTCAACAATTTCATTGAAGAGGTCCATGTCAATCCGGGTGAAATTTCTGTACAGGTCTGGGGCTTCCGTTGACAACTCCTCAATCAGGTTGTCATAATGACCTTGCTCCATCCTTTTCTGCAGGTATGGCCACGCCCACACCCTCCTTGGCTGCCTTTTTTTCTGCTGTGTGTGCTTTGCAGCAATCATTGCAATCTCCAGCAATAACATGATGTGCACATATTCAATGACATATGGCAACATTTCCGTTCTATCCCTACTTGCTATAGCTATAAGATGACACATTTCAGCTATGTTGTCCATGTTGCTTCAGCACGTTGGTAGTATGTCTTGATGCTGTGGTATTACGGCATTGACTAGCCTCACATGTGCATCCTTATATAGCTGGGGTTTAACCCCCGCAGTACGTGGGGCCAACATGACGTTTGCGTAACTCAGTTACGCAGAACGTAACACATACGGTATACGTATGTTGGTGTTACGTGCTCTGCCACGCACTACTTCTGCCTGTGCCGCCGCTTGTCGGTCAGCGTCACGTCACCCTTACGCAGTCCGTACATTTGTGGCGCACTATAATACGCATGCATCACGCACATCCTCCCATGACATGTATCCAGTTAGGCGGGGCTTATTTTCTCGCGTATGCGCCAGTTTCACAAATTCCGGCTGTGCGTGCACATGCGTGATTTGATACGTGAATGTGTGAACTTAGCATTACTAAAGCTGACAAATCCAACTGTTTTGTAATAATGGATAAAATTAGCTATGTTGAAAAAATGGAAAACTTATTATCTGATTCTAGTATCTACAAAAAACTACGGAAAGACCCATTAACTGATGTCAAAAAATTTCAATTCTAAAATAAAAACTATACTAAAGGAATTTGGTTCAATATTATTATTATTATTAAAGTAGTTTAACCAGACCACTGAGCTGACTTTCAGCTCTCATAGGGCTGGCCCGAAGGATTTGATTAAAATACTAGGTCTAGGCCTGAAGTCAAGTGCTAGGACCCAATAGATCATCCAATACAAAGATGAATGAATTAAAATGAAATTAAAAACTGCACATAGGCACATGCTCTCATACAATAAATACATTTACTCAGACTTCCTTACATACATACTAAAATGATATATTAAAATTCAGAATATAAATCAAAGAAAATTTTTAAAATTCTTCTTTTTTGTAAAATTCAAATGTTAAAAGGATTTTCATATTTTTATTATTTACTTATTTTTATATTTTGTTAATTAAATTACAGTTCTTCAAGAACATCAAAATTGGAATGATTGAAAATTTGAAAGATTCTGACAAAATTTCTTTCACTGACCTATTTCCATAAGTAGACATTCATTGTCGGTCATACTTTGGACATTCACATAACACACGTCTCACCGTTATTATTACTCTGCATTCTGAGCACTCGGGAGCCGGGCCATGTGGGCTCCTCATTAAGTGCCCATGTGTCAGACGAGTATGGCCTATTCTGAGGCGTGTTAAAATTACTTGTGCGTGTCTCTCTCTTTGATATGATGAACTCCATTTTTTAACATTAGGTTTTATTTCTTTCAGTTTATTACTTTCAGGTTCTTCATCCCATATATATATTGCCATTTATTTATGATACCCATTTTTATGTGAGTTACATAATCTGTAACAGGGATATTCACATTTGATCTTGTCATGTGAGTTGCTGCTTTAGCTGCTTTGTCTGCTTCTTCATTTCCTTTGATCCCTACATGCGCAGGGATCCAACATATTACTACATTTTTTCCATTATTATATAATTTATGGAGATATAATTTAATTTGTTGTACTATATTATTATTTGATTTGTAACTTTGAATAGCTTCTATAGCGCTTCTTGAATCACTGAAAATCACAAAATTATTGAATGATGATTCTTTAATTATTTTTATAGCTGATGCAATTCCATACAATTCTGCTGTAAATACAGAAGCATTATTAGGAAGAGAGAACTGATAAGTTTTGTCTTGGGACACTGCAGCATATCCCACTCCGTGTTCTGATTTAGATCCATCTGTATATATTGCGTAATGTGGACCTTTTCGGTTTATATGCTCTATTGTATGCTGTCTATGGTGTTCTGTTGTATATGAGTTACTTTTTGATAAATACTTGAGGTGTGTGCAAATTCTCGTTTTATTCATTGTCCAGGGAGGAGGTGATTTTACTATTACAGGCACTTGTATATTTATATTCAGCGACTCAAACAATCTTTTAGCTCTAATTGGGAAAGGTGGTGGATGGTTGTTTATAAATACATCTCTTAATTCAAATAATTTTTTGGTTGGAGAATCACTAGTTTGAATTCTTAAAGCACTTTTCATTGTTACTAGCTCTCTATGGAGAGACAAAGGCATTTCACCACATTCAACTTGTAACGATGATTTTGGTGATGATCTAAAGGCTCCTGAGCATATTCTAAGGCCTTCATTGTGAACAGGGTCTAACATTTTCAGAACTGCGTCAGATGCCGAGCCATATACTTCGCTTCCATAATCAATGATGGACAGAACTGTTGCCTTATACAGCACAGTAAGGGTATGTCTATCGGCTCCCCAAGTAGTGTTCGATAGTTTTCTAATTAGATTTAATGCTCTTTTACTTTTAGATTTTACATATGTAATGTGGGCTCTCCAGTTCAAGTGGGCATCAAATACTAATCTCAAAAATTTTGCTGTTTGGCCAATTGGTATACTACGGTTTTTGATTTTTAAATCTATTTCTTCACCTTTTTTCCACTTTTTATTTTTATAAAACATGATTGCTTGAGTTTTATCTATGGAAAATTTAAAGCCTACAGATGATTCGTTCTGCATGTTTTATTCGGGATGCTGAATAATATATGGCAAAATCATCCATGTACAGGTTACTTTTAATGCCAATAGGTAGATTTTTACTGATATCATTAATTGCTAAAGTAAACAGTGTTCCACTAAGGACGCTTCCCTGTGGAACACCGTTTTCAAGTGGAAATGTTCTGGACAGATCATCATCAATTCTCACCTGAAAATTGCGGTTTGTCAAAAAGTTCTGTATAAACCTAGGTAAATGTCCACGGATGTTGTTGTTTTGTAAAGTTTTTAATATAGCATACTCCATGTGGTATCGTATGCCTTTTCAATGTCAAAAAAGACAGCTACAGTAATTTGTTTTCGTTCAAAACCTCTACGTATATGGTCTTCTAAGTTACAGAGAGAATCCAATGTGGATCTGTTACACTGAGACCCAAACTGAGTGGGAGTTAAAATTTTATTTTCTCGAATGTGCCATGTTAGTCGAGTATTTACCATTTTCTCTAACAATTTGCATAAGCAGCTTGTTAAAGAAATTGGTCTGTAATTATTTACATTGCTGGGATCCTTTCCAGGTTTAGGGATAGGAATTATTATAGCTTTACGTCAATCATCTGGAAATAAGTTTCGAAGCCATAAATGATTATAAAACTCTAATAAGTATGACTTTGCCAAAGGTGCTAAGTGGCAGATCATCTCAAAACAAATATTGTCACCTCCAGGAGCAGATTTATTGCTGTTCGAGAGAGCATATTCCATCTCTGACATACTAAATTTTCTATTATAATATATATCATCAATTGTTTCAAAATTTATTGTTATTAATTCTATTTTATTTTTTTTTTGTGCGGAAGTGTTCATCTAAATTCTTATCACTACTTACATTTGCTAAATTTTCTCCCATTATATTACTTATTTCTTTTGGATCAAGTGTTCTTTTCCCATCTTTTAATATGGCATGTCTAGGTGGTTTGACATGGGTACCATTTATTTTCCTGAATTTTTCCCATATTTTTTGTATGGGAGTATTATTAGAGAGATCTGATACGTATTTCCTCCATGAAATGATTCTTCCTTGAATTACTTCTTTTTTAAATTTTGCAGATATTTTGTTGTATATAGGTTTTAATGTTTCAATTTCTAGTAATAATATAGTCATTTTTTGTAAAGTTCTTTCTAATATTGGTAATTTTTTATTCATTTTATTGAACTTTCTATTCAAATTATCTAATCGTCTCCCTATTGAGTGTTTCATATTTATTAATTCTGTTAACTCATCAGACCACCAGGGAACTTTGTGTTTTGTTGGATGGGGTTTTGACTTTGGTATTGCTTTATCAGCAGCATTTTTAATGAAATCAACAAGAAATTTATTAGTTTCATTATGGTCTTTTAAATATTCAAATTGTGGGATATTTCTAGTGTGCATTTCATATCGCTCCCAATCTGCTTTATAAATGTTATAGTGAGGGACATGTTTTGCAGGATTATTTTGCAATAAGGAAATTAGTATTGGGAAATGATCACTGGTGTACAAGTCATCAACTGTATTCCAATCCAATCTGTCAACTATGCTTGTTGTTCCATGTGCTTTTGAAAAATATGTGCTAATTTCGTCATCATTTATACAGCACGTCGTTGGAATCCATGAACTCTTCTATTTTACTACCTATTCTATTTGAGTTTGTACAATGACAGTCCCATATTGGGTTGTGGGCATTAAAATCACCTACTATTAATGTAGGTTCCTTGGTATTGTTAAGTAAATCTTTAAGTTTATCAATGTCGTAACTTTTATAAGGTTGGTTATATAAGTTATAAATTATGTAATTATCATTTTTTATTCGTATTTTAATACTTGATATTTGCAAGTCAGTAAAATTTACAGGTACTCTGTCATAACATACTTTGTTATGTACATATATAGCAGTAACTAAATTTCCTTCTTCTTCTCTAGATGTAGATACTAAGGTATATTTACCTATTGTTGATATTGTTTTGTTGACATGTTGTAAACATATTATCATTGGTTCATATTCTTTTAATAACCGTTGTATTTCTCCTAGGTGTAATCTGGTCTGTAGACCATTTACGTTCCATTGTATAATATAACTATTGAAAATATTTTTTTTATAGCGGTCGGGTTTTACTCTCTTTTTTTTGTATTATCAATTTGGAATTTTTCTAATAATTTACTCACGACATTCATCTGTTTTTCCTTATAATAGACTAAGTGCTCAACGCACATGCACCCTTTTTCATGGTTACTCAAATCTGTGTTTTCTTTTTTTCTATATTTCATAAAATTTCTTATAATGTTTGTTAAACCATCTTTTGTTATGCTTCTGTTGTTATTGCATAATTCAATGAAACAATCATTACATCCACAAGTATTATCATGTGTATTTCTCTTTTCATTTGCTCTTGTACCAATTACTGGAGAAGGAGTAATCTCTTCTCCCTTGACATAATCATTATCATCTATGGTATGATTCTCTTTCACTTCTTCAGTGTTCTCGACATTTGCCTTCACAGGTTCTATTACTATTTTAGGAGATAAAGGTATATTCTTAGCTTGTTTTTGTTTTTGTTCCTTTTTCATCTCCTTTATCTTTGGTTTAACTGATGTTTCTCTATTAATAGTTGGTTTCTTCGTTTTGGGTGGTGTTCTCTCCAAAGGCCTTTTTTTATCTTTAATTTCCTGTCTATCTCTACCCTCTTCAGTTACTTTAGTAGCAGCACCCTCCTGCGTTTCTATCTGCATTAATATTTCAAATGAATTGGATAAAATATTATCCATCTCATTTGTATCTGTTTCTTTATTCTTTAGCATTTTATTTTTTATTTCTAAATTATTAATTTTTTCTTGAGGTTTACTTTTCTGTGCTCTGTTATTTCTATCTGTTTCCGTTTTTGCTTCATTTTTTGCTCTTGTTATTGAGGAATATGAATGTTTCTTAGATGGATCTTGCATTCCTCTCACTTTTAATTCCAATTTAGCCTCTTTGATAGACATCCCTGTTCGTTCTTACAACATTTTCAACTCTGTATTGTATATGTAGTACACACACTCCTTGGACCTAGCATGATGATCCTGTCCACAGTTTACACATTTTGGTTCACTACATTTCCATTGTGTGGCATGTTCGTTAGATCCACAATAAGCACATACAGGTTCATTACGACAGTTTTTCTTTGTGTGTCCATACTTACTACAATTTTGACATTGTAGCGGTTTGGGAACATAAGGTCTCAATTCTCTATTTTGACCCAAAATTTTTATTTTTTGAGGTAACTCTTGACCCTCAAATTTTATTTTTGCAATTCTTAATGCTTTATTATTTTGTTTACTTAGTATTATATATACCTCACACTCTTGGATTTTGGTATATCTCATTTTAAGAGAGTCCATTATTATTATTATTAAAATAGTTTAACCAGACCACTGAGCTGACCATCAGCTCTCATAGGGCTGGCCCGAAGGATTAGGATGGAATGACAAGTCTAGGCTAGAGGCCTAGCACTGGGACCTAATAGGTCACTTGTCAATGATGGAAAATGAAAATGAAATTAAAAGCTGTAAAAAGGCATACGCTTTCATACTGGAACACACTCACACAATAAATACATTTAAACTCACGCTTCCATACATACTCACTAAAAAGGTATATTAAAATTTAAAATAAATTAAGTAAAATCATAAAATTTACTTGTTTTAAAATTCATTATACTGATTGATTGTTTTTTTTTATATTTTTCCAATTAATTTGCAGCTTCTCATGAACATTAAAATGGGTGCTATTGAGAACGTTGAAGATTCTGACAAAATTTCTTCTATCGGTCTATTTCCAAAATTTGATAATCGCTGCACGTTATATTTTGGACATTCACACAGTATATGCTTAACTGTTATCAGCACATTGCAATCTGGGCATTTGGGAAGAGGGCCACATGGACTGTTCATTAAGTGTCCATGTGTCAAACGAGTATGGCCTATTCGAAGACGTGTCAGAATTACTTGTGCTTGTCTTTCTCTCTGATATGATGAATTCCATTTTCCAACACTGGATTTTATCTGTTTTAATTTATTATTTTCAGGTTCTTCATTCCATATATTTTGCCATTTTTTTACAATGACTATTTTTATATATTTTGTATAGTCACTGATAGGGATGTCTACATTTGTTCTTGTCATGTGGACCGCTTCTTTAGCTGCTTTATCAGCCTCTTCATTTCCCTTAATCCCTACATGGGCAGGGATCCAACATATTTCAATATTTTTTCCCTTATTATACAATTTATGGATTGAGAACTTTATATGTTGTACAATATTATTTTTGGGATTATAGCTTTGAATAGTTTCTATAGCACTTCTGGAGTCGCTATAAATTACAAAATTATTATGTGAGACTTCTCTAATTATTTTTATGGCCGATTCTATTGCACATAACTCAGCTGTAAATACAGAGGCTTTGTCTGGGAAAGAGAACTGATACGTTTTGTTTTGGGATAACGCAGCATATCCCACTCCGTATTGTGATTTAGATCCGTCAGTGTATATTGCGTAATGTGGACCTTTTCGGATTATATGCTCTACTGCATGTTGTCTTTGGTATTCTGGAGTATATGAATGATTTTTTGATAAATATTTCAAGTGTGTACAAATTCTCATTTTATTCATTGTCCAAGGAGGAGGCAATTTTAACATTACAGGCAATTGTATATACATATTTAGTGACTCTAACAATCTTCTAGCCCTAATTGGGAAAGAAGGTGGATGATTGTTTATAAACACATCTCTTAATCCAAATAATTTTTTGGTTGGAGAATCATTTGTCTGAATTCTCAGAGCACTCTTCATCGTTACTAGCTCTCTATGGAGAGACAGAGGTAGTTCACCACATTCAACTTGTAAAGAAGATGTTGGTGATGATTGAAAAGCTCCTGAACATATTCTAAGACCCTCATTATGAATTGGGCCTACCGTTTTCAGCGTTGCGTCTGATGCCGAGCCATATATTTCACTTCCATAATCAATGATAGACAGCACTGTTGCTTTATACAATAAAGTAAGGGTATGCCTATCGGCTCCCCAGGTAGTGTTCGACAGTTTTTTAATTAGGTTTAATGCTCTTTTACATTTTGATTTCATGTATGTTATGTGGGCTTTCCAGTTCATGTGAGTATCAAATACTAATCCCAAAAATTTTGCTGTTTGGCCAATTGGTATACTATGGTTTCTGATTTTTAAGTCTATTTCTTCTCCTTTTTTCCATTTTTTGTTTTTATAAAACATGATTGCTTGGGTTTTATCTATGGTAAATTTAAAGCCTACAGATAAAGCCCATTCATCTATTTTTACTATGCTTTTATTAATGATTCGCTCTGCATGTTTTATTCGAGATGCTGAATAATATATGGCAAAATCATCCATATACAAGTTACTTTTAATACCAGTAGGTAGATTTTTACTGATATCATTAATTGCTAACGTAAACAGTGTGCCACTAAGGACGCTTCCCTGTGGAACACCATTTTCTAGAGGAAATGTTCTAGACAGAACATCATCAATTCTCACCTGAAAACTGCGATTTGTCAAAAAGTTTTGTATAAACCTAGGTAAATGTCCACAGATGTTGTTGTTTTGTAAAGTTTTTAATATAGCATACCTCCATGTAGTGTCATATGCTTTTTCAATGTCAAAAAAGACAGCTACAGTAATTTGTTTTCGTTCAAAACCTCGGCGTATATGGTCTTCTAAGTTACAGAGAGAATCTAATGTAGATCTGTTACACTGTGACCCAAACTGAGTGGGAGTTAAAATTTTATTTTCTCGTATGTGCCATGTTTGTCGAGCATTTACCATTTTCTCTAGTAATTTGCACATACAACTTGTTAAAGAAATTGGTCTGTAATTGCTTACATTACTGGGATCTTTTCCAGGTTTGGGGATTGGAATAATTATAGCTTTACGCCATTCATCAGGAAATAAATTTCTAAGCCATAAGTGGTTATAAAACTCTAACAAGTATGTCTTTGCCAAAGGTGCTAAATGGCATATCATTTCAAAACAAATATTGTCACCTCCAGGGGCAGATTTATTGCTGTTCAACAAAGCAAATTCTAGCTCTTCCATACTAAATTTTCTATTATAATATATATCTTCTACTGTTTCAAAATTTATTGTTATTAATTCTATATTATTTTTCTTTGTGCGGAAATGCTCATCTAAATTTTTGTTGCTACTTACTTTTGCTAAATTTTCACCTATTACATTACTAATTTCTTTAGGATCAAGTATTCTTTTCCCATCTTTTATTATGGCATGTCTAGGTGGTTTAACATGGGTACCATTTATTTTCCTGAATTTTTCCCATATTTTTTGTATGGGAGTATTTTTAGAGAGATCTGATACATATTTTTTCCATGAAATGATTCTTCCCTGTATTACTTCTCTTTTAAACTTTGCAGATATTTTATTATACAGAGGTTTTAATGTATCAATTTCTAATAATAATATAGTCAGTTTTTGTAAGGTTCCTTCTAATATTGGTAACGTTTTGTTTAATTTACTGAATTTTCTATTCAAATTATTTAGTCGTCTTCCAATTTGGTGTTTTATTTTTATTAATTCTGTTAGTTTTTCAGACCACCATGGGACTTTGTGTTTTGTCGGATGAGATTTGGATTTTGGTATTGCTTTATCAGCAGCATTTGTAATGAAATCAACAAGAAATTCATTAGTTTCATTATGGTCTTTCAAATATTCAAATGGTGGGATATTCCTGGTGTGGAATTCATATTGTTCCCAATCTGCTTTATAAATGTTATATTGAGGGGCATGTTTGGTGGGGTTATTTTGTAATAAAGAAATTAATATGGGGAAATGATCACTTGTATGCAAGTCATCTACTGTATTCCAGTCCAATCTGTCTACTATGTCTGCTGTACATAGAGTTACGTCAATTGAGGAATATGTTCCATGTGTTTTAGAAAAATATGTGCTGATTTCGTCATCATTTATACAGCACATGTCATATGAATCTATGAATTCCTCTATTTTAATTCCTGCTCTATTTGATTCTGTACAATTACAGTCCCACATTGGGTTGTGGGCATTAAAATCACCTACTATTAACGTTGGTTCCTTAGTATTATTAAGTAATTCTTTGATTTTGTCAACGTCATAATTTTTATTAGGTTGATTGTACAAATTATGAATTACATAATTATCGTTTTTTATTCGTATTCTAATACTCGACGTTTGCAGATCAGTAAATTTTACAGGTACTTTGTCATAACATACTTTGTTATGTACATATATAGCAGTACCTAAATTTCCCTCTTCCTCTCTTGATGCAGATGCTAAGGTATATTTACCTATCGTTAATATTGTTTTGTTGACATGTTGCAAACATAATATCATTGGTTCATATTCTTATAATAACCGTTGTATTTCTCCTAGGTGTAATCTGGTCTGTAGACCATTTACGTTCCATTGTATAATATAACTATTGAAAATATTTTTTTATAGCGGTCGGGTTTTACTCTCTTTTTTTGTATTATCAATTTGGAATTTTTCTAATAATTTACTCACAACATTCATCTGTTTTTCCTTATAATAGACTAAGTGCTCAATGCACATGCACCCTTTTTCATGGTTACTCAAATCTGTATTTTCTTTTTTTCTATATTTCATAAAATTTCTTATAATGTTTGTTAAACCATCTTTTGTTATGCTTTTGTTGTTATTGCATAATTCAATGAAACAATCATTACACCCACAAGTATTATCATGTGTATTTCTCTTTTCATTTGCTCTTGTTCCAATTACTGGAGAAGGAGTAATCTCTTCTCCCTTGACATAATCATTATCATCTATGGTATGATTCTCTTGCACTTCTTCAGTGTTCTCGACATTTGCCTTCATAGGTTCTATTACTATTTTAGGAGATAAAGGTATATTCTTAGCTTGTTTTTGTTTTTGTTCCTTTTTCATCTCCTTTATCTTTGGTTTAACTGATGTTTCTCTATTAATAGTTGGTTTCTTCGTTTTGGGTGGTGTTCTCTCCAAAGGCCTTTTTTTATCTTTAATTTCCTGTCTATCTCTACCCTCTTCTGTCACTTTAGTAGCAGCATCCTCCTGTGTTTCTATCTGCATTAATATTTCAAATGAATTGGACAAAATATTATCCATCTCATTTGTACCTGTTTCTTTATTTTTTACAATTTTATTTTTTATTTCTAAATTATTAATTTTTTCTTGAGATTTACTTGTCTGTGCTCTGTTATTTCTATCTGTTACCGTTTTTGCTTCATTTTTTGCTCTTGTTATTGAGGAATATGAATGTTTCTTAGATGGATCTTGCATTCCTCTCACTTTTAATTCCAATTTAGCCTCTCTGATAGACATCCCTGTTCGTTCTTGCAACATTTTCAACTCTGTATTGTATATGTAGTACACACACTCCTTGGACCTAGCATGATGATCCTGTCCACAGTTTACACATTTTGGTTCACTACATTTCCATTGTGTGGCATGTTCGTTAGATCCACAATAAGCACATACAGGTTCATTACGACAGTTTTTCTTTGTGTGTCCATACTTACTACAATTTTGACATTGTAGCGGTTTGGGAACATAAGGTCTCAATTCTCTATTTTGACCCAAAATTTTTATTTTTTGAGGTAACTCTTGACCCTCAAATTTTATTTTTGCAATTCTTAATGCTTTATTATTTTGTTTACTTGGTATTATATATACCTCACAGTCTTGGATTTTGGTATATCTCATTTTAAGAGAGTCCAACAGTATATTTTTGTCAACTGGTTCGTCATTATTTTCAGGAAGTACAATAGTACCCTGAATGCTGTTCATAGTGTCATGCTTCCTTACTTTTACATTTACATTGTCAACACTTTTTATTGACAGATAGTCCTCAGACTGGTTTTTGGTTGTGGCTTCTATAAGCCACGTCTTCATTTTTATTTGTCTAAACGACATTTCTGTCGTTGAGTGTCTTTTTAATAAGAAGTTTTCTAACTTTAGGGCTGAGATTTGCTGTTCTGTTTCCATGGTTAGAAACCTTGACCAACTTCCACTCCCAAAGAGGGAGTCGAAGTGAGTCAAGGTTGGGTCAAGACGATATTTACTTTTTTTTGATTTGTTGTGTACTGGAGCATAAGGTTCCAGTGTGATTATATTTGGATTCTTTATTGTTTTTTCCAAAGAAAGGTTGTTACAAGAGGTTCCATCGGTCGTCATCTGTGCCGAGTCACTACCATCAAAGGGCCCAGGGGTACTCGAATCTTTATTTTCACTTTGCATAAAGATTTGAGGGAGGAGAAAAAGAATAACCTGAATACCTTAAAAACATATCATCAGCCCTTCATGGAGTTCATTCCTCCACTTATGGCACAAGTGAGAAATAACTCCCAAATGTCCGCATCCCTACCCTACCCCAAAGGGGATTATTAATATTTTTAAAATAGTTTAACCAGACCACTGAGCTGACCATCAGCTCTCATAGGGCTGGCCCAAAGGATTAGGATGGAATGACAAGTCTAGGCTAGAAGCCTAGCACTGGGACCTAATAGGTCACTTGTCAATGATGATAAACGATTGATTGATTGATTAATTGAGAGTTATCTGGCGTCACAACTACCAGGGTCACCGACGCCAAATACTAAGTGTGATCTTTTCATTTTTATAGTATGTTATAAAAATTAAAATTAAAATTCTGCTAAAAACAACTACATATAAATTTTATTAAAAAGGAAAAACAAAAAGAAAACTAGCTAAAATAAATAAATAAATATATAAAATTCTGCTAAAAAGAACTATTAATAGATTTGATCAGATAAACAGTATAACTTTAGAAAAAAAAAAAAATATATATATATATATACTAAGACAGCACAGCTGTCAAATATATTTGAGAAGACCAGCTTCTTTGATAAAAGAGATAACATTATTAATACACATACTTTCTCCCAACAGTTTTGCCATGTTATAATTACCACCTGCTTCACTGCTATTTGATAAAAAATGATTCCTAAGTTCCACCAGACTGGGACACTCAACCAGCAAATGCCTAACAGTCAGTGGAACCAAGCAATCGTCACAGAAGGGCTCATTCTCCCCATTCATCATAAAGCCGTGAGTTAAACGTGTATGGCCAATACGTAATCTACACAATACAACCTCCCACTTCCTTGGCATTAGGTCATATTTCCAAGGGTGTGTCTGACTAGTGATTTCTTTCATTTTATTGGGGCCTACTCTGTCCCACTGAAGTGCCCATAATTGCTGGATGGATTTCCATATAATATGGAATGCATCACGATATGGAACAGGACATTTTCTGGGTATCGGAATTTGTGCTGCTGATTTGGCTAGCTGGTCTGCCTTTTCATTTCCTGATATGTTCACTTGGGCAGGAACCCAACAAAAAGAAACAATGCTTCCTCTACAATGGTGCAAGAAGATCCACTGCAAGATCTTCAACACTAAGGGATGATCAGTATTGAAGACTTCCA
Organism: Macrobrachium rosenbergii; assembly: GCA_039081455.1. NCBI lineage: Eukaryota > Metazoa > Arthropoda > Malacostraca > Decapoda > Palaemonidae > Macrobrachium > Macrobrachium rosenbergii. The sequence goes on along the minus strand of JANJGK010002600.1, from coordinate 6,516 downwards.
GGGACTCTAAGGCACTTTTAGAGTCACAAAATATTGTGTAGCCAGACACTGGGAGTATTGCAATATGTTCCAGTGCTACTAAGATGCCATACAGCTCAGCTGTAAAGTTTGAAGCAACTGAAGGGAGCGCACCTCTTCGGTTAAAAGATTCACTAAAAACTCCATAACCAACGCCAGCATTGGATTTGGAACCATCGGTAAATATAAATCTTGTATTCATATGCTCTGAAGCATGCTCTAAAAATATTGCCCTCATTTCCTCATCAGATTTATCCCTCTTTGCTCCACTGAAGTACCTGCAGAATTTCACAGCAGGTACCTTCCAGACAGGAGTAATGGGATACACACAAGGAAGTACGGGGATTTTTCCAATATTTGTATCCTCTAAAATCTTTTTAATTCTATAGCTAAAAGGAGTAGGATACCTTGGATGATTTTCATAAAAATTGTTAAAAATATTTCTGTTTGCCACAGCAAAAGCCAGAGATTTGGGAAGTCTTTGCACTCTAAACCAGTATCGAAGCAATGATGACTGACGATAGAGTTCAAGGGGCATTTCTCCTGCATCGACTAGCAAACTAGATATTGGTGATGAACGAAAAGCTCCTGTGGCTATACGAATACCTGAATGATGAACAGAATCTAAAATTTTTAAGTTAGATGAAGAGGCTGAAGAATATACTTCACAACCGTACGACAGCTTTGATAAAATTAAGGTTTTATGAAGCTTTAGTATAAGATTTCTACTAGCTCCCCAACTGGTGTGAGACAGCACCTTCAAGATGTGTAGAGCTTCTAGGCACTTTGCTTTGATATGTTTGATATGGGGTACCCAAGTCATTCTGCTGTCAAAAACTAGGCCTAAGAAGCGCGTTTGTTCTACACATGGGATTCTATGGCCATACAAATAGAGGTCTGGATCAGGATGTACTCCCCTAATCCGGCAGAAGTGGACAGCAGTAGTCTTACTTACAGAGATTTTAAAACCCTGTTTCTCAGCCCAACTTGTTATTTTATTTATCGTTAATTGTAACTTTCTTTCGGCTACAGTCATCCGGGTGGCAGCAAAAGATATTGACAGGTCATCCACAAATAACGTCTTTAAGACCTCTTTTGGAATAACAGATGTAACACTGTTTATGGCCAGAGCAAAAAGTGTTACACTGAGAACACTGCCCTGGGGAACACCTTCTTCTTGGCACCTTTTCTCTGATAAAGTACTGCCAACTTTAACTTTAAAATACCTACGATGTAAAAATGATCTGACAAATAAAGGTAATTTTCCTCGTAGACCACTATTATGCATTGTCTTGAGAATTCCATGTCTCCAAGCAGTGTCATATGCCTTTTCTATATCAAAAAACACTGTCACGTGGTGTTGTTTGGAGGCAAATGCTTCACAGACAGAGGTTTCAAGTTGCAGTAAGATATCCAGTGTGGAGTGCATTTTTCGAAAGCCACACTGAGAAGGTCTTAAGATACTGTTGTGCTCTAAATACCACATCAGCCTTACATTTACCATTTTTTCCATTAATTTACACAAACAGCAAGTTAACGCAATGGGGCTGTAACTTGCTGCATAGAGAGGATCTTTTCCAGGCTTAAGAAATGGTAACATGGTTGCCAATTCCCATATGCTAGGGTAGCTGCTTTCATCCCATATTCTATTGATAATGCTGATTATAAAAAATTTTGTGTTCCTTGAAATGTGTTTAAACATTTTATAAGGAATCTCATCGGGGCCAGGGGCAGTGTTCTTGCTCCTGGCTAAAGCAGAGTCAAATTCCCTTTCAGAAAAAGGCATATTGTAAGATTCACTTTTGTTTGATGAAAAATCAAGTACCTGTTGTTCTTCCATCATTCTGAAATGATGTCCTGGGGAACTATCTGATTTTTCAGAGACTCGAGCAAAGTGTTCAGAAAATATATTACTAACTTCTGTGGCATCAGTGACATGATTATTATTTACTTTAAGGACTGGAGGAGGATTGGGTGTAAATTTACCCTGAATTTTTCTTATTTTCTTCCAAATGCTGCTGACTGGTGTTCTGCTGTTAATAGAGGATACATATCCTGCCCATGATTGTCTTCTGGCAGCTTTCATAGCTTTTCGAAATCGTGCCCTACACTGTTTATAAGTGATGACATTATCCACAGTGCGATGTCTACGGCACCTGGTCAATGATGACCTTGTAGCTCGATGCAGCAGCCTTAATTCTTCTGACCACCATGGAACTGGCCGTCTCCTGAAAAGTCCTTTAATTTGAGGAATTGAATGTAAGCCAGCAGTATGGAAAGTTCCATTGAGGAGATCGATGGCATCATCTACACTTGGGAAATCTTTGGCATCCCCTTCCAGCTCGCTCAAATCTTCGAATTTTTTCCAATTTGCTTTCTCTAAGCACCATCGTGGTGATCTTGGGATAGGTGGATCATCATTGGTGCTGATTATAATTGGAGAATGGTCACTGGTATGCCAGTCATCACTTGTTCTCCAACTAAAATCAACACTGCAATTAGAGCTACAAATTGAAAGGTCAATGCAGGAGACAGTACCAGTCTGAATGTGATAATGGGTAGGTTCTCCAGTATTAAGAAGGCCTATATCTTCATTTTCTACGATAGATGCCATCATATTCCCTTTTTGGTTTGATGTTACATCTCCCCACAATGGATGTCTGCTGTTGAAGTCACCAAGAAGAAGAAATGGCTCTGGTAGCTGCCACATTAAGGATATTAAGTCCTCTTGGGAGACATGACTATTGGGTGGAATGTAAAGGGAACATATGGTATACTGCCTTCTTAAATTAATCCGTACAGCCACAGCTTGAAGTGGAGTGTTTAGTTTTACTTTGTAGTGTGGAGTATCTCGACGGATGTAGATGAGGGATCCACCGTGATTTCCCACTTCCAAATCAAATTCAGTTCTGAAGTGAACATATTCCCTAGGACAAGGGGTATATTCACCTAGCATGGTCTCTTGCAAACATACCCCAACAGGAGAATGCTCATAGAGCAAAAGCTTCACTTCCTCATACTTTGCTCGGAGTCCCTGACAGTTCCACTGAATTATAGAAGTGAATTTATTTCTGTCTGGGACCATCAGTATGGTTCCTTTTTACAAGATTGGGAGGGTTCTTTTTTCTATTTGGGGAGGACAATTTAATGGGCAGTTTTGTTGGCTTCTTGGGGGGAATAACCACCTTGAAAGAGCCAACATCCTTTCCTTCAGTGTCTTTGACACTGAGCGGTTTTTTTGTTTCTTTTCTCTCTGTCTCAATCGGGACAGAGAGAGCAGAGGTGTTCTCTAAAGAGACCTCCTCAACTGTCTTGCTATTGCTGGCAGTAGCCAGCTCTGCCTTTAAAGAGGCAGAAGCACCAGCAAGGACTGGCGCTGGGGGACCAGCATCTGCTGGTTTGTCCTCCAAAGAGGAGTTGGCACCAACAGAAGCTGGCACCGGGCCAGCGAGTGCTGGCCTCGCCTCCAAAGAGGCAGATGGTGGAGGGTGTGTCTCAACTGACACTTCAATTTTTCTTAGCTCTAAGTTGACGTCTTCCTTGTTGGTTCTACTGAACCTTGTCTTCGCATTACCATCGTCAATAGATTCTGATGAATCTGTTAGGCGTCTTTTCAGCGATTCTTTTTTTGACTCTACCTTTGTGCTTCTTATTACTTTATTTGTCTCTTTCTGTTGGTTTCTAGGTTTTGCTACTACTGAGGCAAAACTTAGACCAGGTCTTACAATCTTAGCTTTTGCTCTCTCTCTTGCTTCCTTAAAAGTTATCCTTTCCATCACTCTTAATGCCTGAATTTCTTTTTCAAATAAATATATATCACACTGTTGAGATGATGATGCATGTCCCTCACCACAGTGAACACATTTAGGTTCCCTTGTGCACATACCATGCTCATCATCTCCACAGTTGACACAAACCGCAGGATTTTCTTGTATTTTCGACCGGCACGTCTGAAGGGTGTGTCCAAAATGTTGGCAGTGGAAACATCTTCTGGGCCTCGGGATGTACTGTTTTATTTTGTATCTATGCCAGGCTGCAGAGACATACTCTGGGAGTCTTAACGTATTGAATGTCAATATCAAGGTAGGTTGAGGTATCCGATCTCTATCCACCTTCTTTGTGATCCTGTTCACCTTAATTACACCCTGATCTTTCAATTCATTTGAAAGTTTCTCCTCAGAGAAACCCATTAGCTGAGGGGCATAAATCAAACCCTTGCTGCAGTTCAAGCTGGAGTGGGGAGTGCACTCCACCATTACTCCCGCAAGGGCCGACAAACTCATCAGCTTCATGCTTTCCTCTGGGGAGATACTCTCTACCAGGAGCATATTACTGTTCTGAGGGGATATTTTCGGTTGTCTGCCACAACATTTTACAATTTCCCTGTTTACCTCAAAAATATCAATATTGTCACCATTGAGCTTCAAATTTAAATATTTTTCGTATGAGTTGGGTACAAAGACCCCAGGAACTATTTCATACTTCTTGCTTTTCTTTATTGCAAATGGTTCCAGAGTGACAATACTGGAACCAGATGCTTTTTGTTGGGGATTCCTGGCTGTATTCCTTCTTGCCTGGCATTGGGTCGTCAACCGTGTCAGATTGTCACTTGGCCCAGGGGTACTAATTTCAACATGGGGACCTTCCATGAAAGAAAAAAAAAAAAAAAAAAAAAAAAAAAAAAAAAAACACTGCTGGTGAACACTGAAGAGGCACCATTGACTTTTCATGGGGCCCTATTTTCAGCTAACGACACCAGTAGGAACTGACTCCCAGATGTCCACCCCTTACCCTACCCAAAAAGGGATAGCACCAACATACCAGAGAGGCACAAGTGTAAGCCTAACCCGCTTGTTGGGACCGAGACTATTACTAGAATACAATCATCCCCACTCTGACTATGTTGGTGGGCATACCGGAAAATATGCCAGGAGTCCTACCCCTAATAACAGCCCACCCCTGGAATCCACGGGCTGATCTCAAGGATAGTTCCGCCTTCAGGGTGTCAATATGACATCATACTAACACCCTTCTGGTCCAAACATCATCGGATTGGGTGACGCTCCCAATCACAGTTCCCACATTTAGCTTCGAACATGAACCCCAATCCAAGGTATGATGCCCTTTCCTTTCACACAGACAGGAAATTTAATGAAGGTGGAAATATCCACACTATGTAAACCAAAGAGTTAGAAAATATACATATATATACAGTACATATATATACACATATATACATATACATACACATATACACATACATACATATACATATATAGAAGCGGTAGTCATAGCGGGTGGATAGGAAGATGGAAGAGAATTGAAAAATAAGCTGGAGGAAGAAGTAAAAAAGGAGTAGAAGAAAAAGAGGACAGAGAGAGACATTTAGATTCAAACGGGGGGAATGCTTTCCCCTCGTTCGAGAGCCCCCTTGCCCGTCGCAAATCTACAGCATGAGAAAGAATATTCCATGGTGGAGCCATGCGACTACGTCACGGCAGTCTCTCATTAAGGGGGCCAAGAAGAGAGAGGAAGAGAATTATTACCGAGACCAAGGAGAGAGAGAGAGAGAGAGAGAGAGAGAGAGAGAGAGAGAGAGAGAGAGAGAGAGTGGTTTTTTCGAAACCAATGCAGCACAACGGTCCCTAGCTAAGCGATGGGAACAGAAACTCGTACCAGAAAACCCGAAGATTCAACCTCTACCATAAAGTGATCTCTGACCTTCCTTACACGATGATACAAAAAAAAAAAACTGAAAGCATTTAAAAGATTGCTAAAATAGGGGAGAGTAATTCCATAGTAAAGCATACGCCTACATTTGGAGCAAGAATAACCTACATTAAAATGCCAACGTGTGTCAGAGAGAGAGAGAGAGAGAGAGAGAGAGAGAGAGAGAGAGAGAGAGAGAGAGAGAGAGAGAGAGAGAGAGAGAGAGAGAGTTCATGGTGCCTTTTAGCACAATCAAATGACCCAAAGGAATAGCTTTGTATTTAAATTCTTCCGAAAACTGATTCATATATATATATATATATATATATATATATATATATATATATATATATATATTATATATATATATAATGTATATATATGTATATATATACTGTATATATATATTTATATTATATAAACTTTTTAGTTGTACGTATTACTGACTTTTCTTTCACTGCACAGGGTTAAAAGTTGGGACAAACATTTCTTAATGATAAGTAGAGATATTAAGTATAAACCATCAATCTTCAATCGTATCTTATGTCCATATCCAAATATTCAACCGAAAATGACCTAAATTCTTTTGAATGGCGACAACTAATAACAGAGAACACTAATACAGTTCATACCCGAGTATGAACTGGAGTGGTACTCAAGGCTTGATGTCGGTATGAATATGGAAACCTCATTCAGAAAGTTCGACTTGACTGAGTCAGCTTGAGGAAACGGCGCATCAAGAGAATCGAAAAGCGTCACGTGGATATTGAGGTGACAGCAGAAAGAAAG